>PVIW01013333.1:0-27834 GCA_004026585.1 Noctilio leporinus
CTCAGGACAGCCCCCAGCACTTCTGCAAGGCAGCCCGCAACTTTGCCGGTCCCTGTGACGACTGGCCCCACCCCTGCAGTTCCGGGAGGAGGCCGGGCCTGTCAGTCAACACTGTCCGGGGTCCGCCTACACTGTCCCGCCCTTCCGGGACGAGCACCCCGCCTCCAAGCCAATCAGCTCTCCGCAGAGTCCTTTACGCAGCCTCTGTGATGAGCCCCTCCCAGGCGTGGGCGGCACAGCCTTTGTCTCCGGCAATGGCGGGTCTCCCGCCACAAGTTCCCCGCTTGCCGGCTCTCCGGCTCGCGTTTTGGATTTTCCCGCGGAGCCTGGGGGCCTGTGTGGTTGCGCCGGGCTGGGCCTCCCCCCTCGCAGGGGCTTCTAGCTGCTGTTTCCCCAGCGGCCCAGCAGCTCCGTTTATCGGCCCTCTTGCCGCCCCGGCCGGTGCACTTCCCGCTCCCCCGCTCCGGCTTCCCGCAGGACTCTTCTCCTCCGCCTCTAGCCCCACGCGCCGCGAAACCTCCTCTCCCTGTTGCTGGGGTGAGTCTCTCACACAGTCCCTCCCCTGCAAGAGTTCAATTCCGCGTTCCCTACTGCGTTTGCCCTCGCCGCCCGCACTTCACTGCTGAGACTTCCAGTCACCAGGGAGCCTGAAACTGGCCCCGGTAAAACGCGCCCCTCTGGGCAGAGCCACCCCTGCCCAAAGCCGACCTCGGCCCGCCGGCCGGTCGGTCGGGAACGCCTCACCTACTGTCCTGCTGGCCTCCTCTGCCTCTGGGCTCTGCTCCCCTGTGTCCAGATGCTGCCCGTTCCAATCCCCAGGGTCCTGAAGACTTCTGACGCTCCTTATCCTGTCCTCTAGCTGCTTTGGTACTCGAGAACACCATCAGCACTGCTCTCTACTCTGTCGCCATCTTCCCTCCGCTGGGGTTCTTGCATTTTTTTAACTCAATTTTCTTTCTTCTGACTTCTTGATTGAGTCATTTCTTGATTTCTTGATATCACAAGCTCATCAATCATTCTTCCACCTGGTCTGCTCTGTTTCTAATACTCTCTAATGCATTCCTTACCTCATATGGTGATTCTTCAGCTCCAGAATTTTTTTGGTTCTTTTTATAGTTTTAATCTGTTTGGTAAAGCACTCCTTCTGTTCATTAATTTTATTATTGAGCTTATCAAACTACCTTTCTGAGTTTTCTTGTACCTCATTGAGTGTTTTCATAACTACAGTCTTGAGTTCTCTGTCATGTAAATCACAGTCTTCCGTATCTTTGAGTTTGGTTTCTGGAGATATTTCATTTATGAGCTACTTTTTTTATCTTAGTACTTGATGGGTTGTTTCTCTGCCTGGGCATTTGAGGAGGTGAATTCTTCTTTTTAGGTACTATTATTTGTTTATTTTATTGAATTTATTGATGCGACATTGGATGGGGAGGGGGGAAGAATATAAAGGGGGAGTAAATGGTGATGGGAGGAGAATTGAGGGGTGGTGAACATATGATGCAATATACAGATGATATATTATAACCTACACTTGAAACCTCTATAATTTCAGGTACTCTTACTCGTAACAATTCATCAGGTTGATGAACGGAGGTCTTCCTTTTGTTTTCCAGTAGATGGTGCAATAGTGCAAGTGTTTATTTTCTCTTACTTGCACTATGGCACCTCCAGGATCTCAGTGTGGCAATATCACCTCAATAGTAAAAAACAAAACAAAACAAAACAAAACAAAAAAAAACAAAAACATATTCTCTGAAGTGGTATGCATTCCCTCTGAGCCCAGGTTGCATCCATCCCAGTGTCCATCTCCATAGTGGAATATGACCAGTGATGAACATCTGGACCTTGGAATTCCTGGACTACCTCTACCTAAGCAGAGCCTGCCAACCACTCTGTGCTGTCTGAGCCATCTCCACTGCTTCTACCAGGTTTTGCCACTATGACTGAGGTGGGGGGAGGGGTCATGAGACAGTGGCTTTGCCTTCTTCCTAGTAATGGTGATAGTATGCTGCCACCAAACTGCTGTCCACATATCAGGTTGGAACTTACTTCTTCCTCTTTGGCCCTACAGTGTGCCACAGGAGGGTTAGGGGTGGGGTTAGGATTAATGTTAGGTTTATGTTTAGCATTAGAGTTAGGGTTAGGGTTCGTTTTAGGGTTAAGACAGGGTGAAGTTTAGTGTTAAGAGTTAGGGTTAGAGTTGGGGATAGATTTAGGTTTAGGGTTAGGGTTAGGACTACCATTAGAGTTAGGGTTAGTGTTATGGTTAAGACTAGCTTTAGGGTAATGGTTAGGGTTAGGGTGAGGTTCGGGTTTAGCGTTATTGTTAGGGTTAGGTTTAGGTTTAGGTTTAGCATTAGTGTTATGTCTAGGGTTAGCTTTAGGTTTAGGGTGTGTGTTATGGTTAGGGTTAGGGTAAGGACTAGCATTAGGTTTAGGCTTAGGGTTAGGTTTTGGTTTAGGTTTAGCCTTAGTGGTAGTGTTCAGGTAACTCTTAGGTTTAAGGTGTAGATGAAGGTTCTGGCTTGGGTTCAGATAGGACTAGATTAAGGGTTAGAGTTTACTTTAGGATTATTATCAGCATTTTTGTTAGGGTTCAGGTAGGTTTAGATTTATCATTAAGGGTTAGGGTTAGCATTAGCATTAGGGTTAGGGTTATATTTAGGACTAGAGTTAGGGTTGAGGTTAGAGTTGGGGCTAGGGTTAGGTTTAGGGATCAGGTAGGGTTATGTTTAGTGTTAGAGTTTGGGTTAGGGTTAAAGTTAGGTTTAGGATTAGCGTTAGGACTCACATTATAGTTAGGGTTACAGTTAGCATTAGTGTTAGGGTTAGGGTTTGGATTAGGACTAGCATTAGAGTTAGTGTTAGGGTAGGTTTAGGTTTAGCCTTAGTGTTAGTGTTAAGATTGGGGTTCAGCTAGGGTTAGAATTAGCATTAGGGTTAGGGTGAGGATTAGGGTTTGGGTTAGGTTTCACTTTAGGGTTAAGGTTAGATTTTGGTTTAGGGCTAGGTTTAGAGTGTGGCTAAGGGTTAGGTTTAGGGTTTGGGCTAGGTCTCAGACTAGTCTGGGCTATGGTTAGGGTTAGGCTAGGGTTAGGACTAGGACTAGGCCTTGGACAAGGTTTAGGTTTATAGCTAGGGTTAGGGTTAAGGTTAGAATAGGATTAAGGTTAGCACTAGCTTTAGGGTTTTGGGTACATTTATGGTTAGGGTTAGTGTTAAAATTAGGGTTAGGTATACACCTAGCATTAGTATTAATGTTTGGGTAGATTATTTATTAGGGTTAAGGTTAGGGTTAGGTTTAGCTTGAGGGTTAGTGTTAGATTTAGGGTCAGGTTTAAGTTTAGGTTAAAATAGGGTGCGGGTTAGGAGTAAGGTTAAGGTTAGGTTTAGGATTACAATTTGAGTTTGTGTTAGGGTTAAGTTTAAATTTAGCATTAGCATTACTATTGGGGTTAGCAATACAGTTCAAATTACAGTTAGTGTAGCATTAGGGTTAGGATTAGAGTCAGTGTTAGGGTTAGCATTAAGATTAGACCTAAGAGTTAGAATTAAGACTAGCATTAAAATTAGGGGTATGACCCTGACTGGTGGCACAGTGGATAGGCACTGGCCTGTGAACCCAACAGTAAATGGTTTAATTCCCAGCCAGGGCACATAACCAGGTTGCAAGCCAGGTCTCCAGCCAGGTCCGTAGCTGGAGTCAGGTGAAAGGCAACCATAAATTAATGTTTCCCTCCCTCTCGGCCTCTCTCCCTACCCCTCTTTCTAAAAATAATAAATAAAATCTCAAAAAAAAAAAAAAAAAGATTAGGGGTATTGTTAGATTACACATTAGAGTTAAGGTTAGTGTTAGGTTTAGGGTTAATTTTATAGTAAAGTTTAGGGTTAGGGTTAGTTTTATGGTATGGTTAGGGTTTTGTTTAGCATGTGGGTTAGGTTAGAGTTTGGGTTAGGGTTAGGGATAAATTTATGGTAATAGTAGGTTGAGTATTTGGTGTAGGGTTAGGGTTTGTGTTAGGGTTAGGAGTACATTTATGGTTAATATTAGGGTTAGGTTTAGCATTAGAGTTAGGGATAGAATTAGCATTATGTGTAGGGTTAGGGTTAGAGTAGGGTTAAGGTTAGGGTTAAAATCAAGATTAGGTTAGCATTTAGGTTTAGGTTAAGGTTAGGTTAGGTTTTGGATTACAGTTAGGATTATAGTTAGGGTTTGGTCTTGGGACAGGGTTAGGGTTACAACTAATGTTATGGTTAGGGTTTTGGTTATCTTTAGCATTAATGTTAGCATTATGTTTAGATTTAGTGTTTGGTTTAGAATTGTAATTTGATTTTTGGATTAGGGTTATAGTTATGGTTAGGGTTAGGTTTGGGGTTAGGGTCAGGATTAGATTTAGGATTAGAATTTAGTGTTAGGTTTTTGTAGTATTAGGTTATGCATTATTGGTAAGGTTAGGGTTAATTTAGGGGTAGAGTTAGGTTTATGTTTAGGTTTCGGATTACCCATTGCATTTGGGTTAGGGTTAGGTTTACGTTTATAATTGGGTGAGGTTTAGGTTTAGGCTTAGGCTTTGGGTTAGGTTAGGTATTAGGTCAAGGCAGGGTTAAAGTTAGCAGTAATGTTAAGGAGAGACTAAGGTTTGGGTATAGTTAGGATTAGGGTTAGAATTAGAGGTAGATTAGTTTAGGTTTTGGTTTAGGATTGGTTGCAGGTTAAGGTTAGAGTTAGGGTTAATGATCAAGGTAGGGTTGGGGTTAGGTAAGCATGAGAATTTAGCATTAGGTTCAGGATTAATCTTAGATTTAATATTAGGGTTTCAGTTAGGGTTAGGGTTAGGGTTAAGGTTATGGTTAGAATTAGGGTTAGGGTTATCCATAGTGTTAGGGTTAAAGTTAAGTTTAGGTTAAAGTTATGGTTAGGGTTAGATTTAGCATTAGGTGTAGGGTTAGGGTTAGGGTGAGGATTATGGTTAGGTTTAAGTTCTGCATTAGGTTTCAGTTTACGATAGGGTGAGTTATGGATACTGTTGGATTAGCATTAGGGTTGGCATTAGTGTTAGCATTATAGTTAGGGTTAGGGTTTGTATTTAGAATTAGGGTTATGGTTAGGACTAGCATTAGAGTTAGAGTTTAGGTAAGCATAAGGGTTCATGTTAGATTTAGGGTTAGTATTAGGATTAGGGTTAGAATTAGGTTTAGGGTTCGTGTTATCCATAGCATTAGGGTTAGGGTTATGTTTAGGGTTAGGATCATAATTAGTTTTAGCATTATGGTTATGGTTACGTTTAGGATTGGAGTTAGGATTAGAATTTGGGTCTGAGTCAATTAGAATTGGGATTAGAATTAAGAGTAGTCTTAAGGTTAGTTTTCAGGTTATGTTATGCATTGGGGTTAAAGTTACAGTTAGGTGTAGGGTTAAGGTTAAGATTAGCTGTATGATTTGGATTACCCATAGTGTTAGTGTTAGGACTAGAGCTAGGGTTTAGGTTAGGGTTAAGTTTAAGTTAAGGTTAGGGTTAGGGTTAGAATTAGGGTTACTGTTAGGTTTAGGGTTGCAATAGGGAAGCATTAGAGGTATGGTTAGGGTTTGGTTTAAGGTTAGGATTAGGTTATGGGTACTGTTAGAATTAGGGTTAGGCATAGGTTTAGGTTTAGGATAGGATGTGGGTTATGGTTAGAGTTAGGGTTGGGGTCAAGTTTAGCATTAGGGTTAGGTTTAGCATTAACTTTATGTTCAGTGTTATGGTTAGCTTTAGCATTAGGGTTAGCATTAGGTTTCGGTTTAATGGTATGGTTAGGTTAGGTTTAGGGTTATGGTTATGGTTATGATTTGGATTATGATTAGGGTTAGTGTTAGGGTCAGCATTTGTGTTATTGTTAGGTTTAGGTTTCTGGTCAGGGTTAGGTTTAGGTTTATAATAGGGTAAGGGTTAGTGGTAAGGCTCGGGTTAGTGTTAAGACTACAATTAAAGTAAGGGTTAGGGTTTGTTTAGCATTAGTATTAGGGTTAGGGTTGGAATTAGGGTTAGGTTTAGGTTTAGGATAGGGTGCCAATTCAGCTTAGAGTTAGCATTAGGTTTAGGGTTAGGGTAACAGCTATGACTAACATTGGGTTTAGGTTTTGCATTAGGGTTAAAATTAGGGTTAGGTTTAAGGTTAGAGTTAGGATTTTGGTTAGAGTTAGACCTACTGTTATGGTTAGGGCAGGTTTTAAGGTTAGTGTTAGGTTTAGCATTAGGTTTACGGTTAGTGTTAGGTTTAAGGTTTGGATTAGTGTTAGAGTTAGGATTTTTGTTAGAATTAAGGTTAAGATTAGGACTAGCATTAGGGTAAATTTAGGGTTAGGTTAAGCATTAAAGTTAAGGTTAGAGTTAGGTTTAGATTTAGGGTTAGGATTAGTGTTTGGGTTACCCATAGCATAAAGATTAGGGTTATGTTTAGGGTAAGGGTTAGAGTTAGGTTTTCCTTTAGAATTGGGTTTTGGGTTAGATTTATAGTTGGGTATAATGTTAGAATTATAGTTAGGTTTAAAGTTCCAGTTAGGCTTTGAATTCAGGTTAGGGTCAAAATTAGCATTAGGCTTAGAATTAAAGTTAGGGGTAGGGTTAGATTATGCATTAGGGTTAAGTTTAGGGCTAGGTTTTAGGTTAGGTTATCCATAACATTAGATGTAAAGTTAGGTTTAGGGTTAGGGTTAGTGTTGTGGTTAGAGTTAGGGTTATGATTAGGATTAGTTTGAAATTTGTTAGGGTTAGGTTTAGGGTCACTGTTAAGGTTAAAGTTAGGTTTAGGATTAATGTTTGGTTTAGGGTTAGGAGTTTTTTAGCATTAGGGTTAGGGTTATGGTTAGGGCTATGTTTAGGGTTAGGGTAGTCTTAGGGTTAGCAAAGTGTTAGGAATAGTGTTTTTAAAAATATTTTATTCATCATATTTAGCGAGAGGGGAAGGGAAGGAGGAAGAAAAGGAGAGAAACACCAATATATGGTTTTCTTTCACTGCCTCTGGCTAGAGACATTGCTTAGCACCTGGATATGTGCCCTGACTAGGGATTGAACCAGTGACACTTAGGTTTGCATGCTGGTGCTCAACCCACTGAGCCACACCAGCCAGGGGTAGGAATAGGTTTATGCCTAGGATTAGCATTATGCTTAGAGTTTGCATTATGGTTAGTGTTAGGTTTAGAATTTGGGTTACAGATAGTTTTATCATTAGGGTTTGGGTAAGGGTTAGGACTGGATTTAGGGTTAAAGTTATGGCTAGGGGTAGCATCAGAAATAAGTTTAGGGTTAGGGTTGGAGTTAGTGTACGGGTTACATTTAGGGTTAGGATTAGGGCTAGAAATAGGGTTCAATTTAGGGTTAATATGAGGGCTAGGTTTCAGGCTAGCATTGCTGTGTTAGGATTAGGGCTAACCTTAGGGTTAGGTTTAGGATTAGCGTTAAGGATATTTCTTGGGTTAGGGTCACATTCATATTTAATATTAGAGTTAGGGATAAGACTAGAATTAGGGTTAGGTTTACTGTTAGGGGTAGGGCTAGCCTTATGGTTATAGTTAGAGTTAGGGCTAGCAGCACAGCTAGAATTATTAGTAGGATTAGTGGTAGGGTTATGGTTAGGTTTAGGACTACTGTAACAGTTAGGGTTAGGGATAGCCCTATGGTTACTCTTGGGTTTAGGGTTAGGGTTATGTTTAGGTTTAGAGCTAGCATTAGTGTTAGGCTTAGAGTTAGGTTTATATTTAGATTTAGCTTTAGGGTTAATGTTAAGGTCAGGTCTAGCATGAGGGTTAGGGTAAGAATTAATATTAGAACTACTGTTAGGGTTAGGGTTAGGCTTAGTGTTAAGGTTGGAAGTAGCATTCATTTTAGGGTTAGTTAGAATTAAAGTTAGCATTAGGTTTAGGCTTAGCATTGTGTTCAAAGTAATGGATGTAGTTAGAGTTATGGCTAGCAATAGGTTTAAGGTTAGGGTTACAGCTAGCAGTAGGGTTAGGGGTAGAATTACAGTTAGACTTAGGGGTAGAATTAGTGGTAGAGTTATGGTTAGGAGTAGCATTAGGTTTAGGGTTATGGTTAAAATTAGGGTTAGGCTTGAGGTTAGGTTTAGATCTAGTCATAGGGTTAAGGTTACATTTAGGGTTAGGATCAGGATATATAGGTTATAAGTAGCATTAGGTTTAGGGTTAGGATTAGTTTTTGGATTATATCTAGCAACAGGGTTAGGATTAGGTTTAGGGCTAGGTTTAAGGTTAGAATTAGGATTAGAGTTAGGATTAGATTTAGGGCTAGGGTAGGGTTACATTTACAGTTAGGGTTAGCATTAGGTTTAGTGTTATGATTAAATTTAGGGTTAGGGTTAGGGTTAGATTTAGGGTTAGAGTTAGGATTAGGAGTAATGTTAGGTTTAGGTTTAGGGTTAGATAAGGGTTAGAATTAGGTTTATGTTTAGGGTTGGGTTAGGGTTAGGGCTAGCATTAGGGTTAGGGTTAGGTTTAAGGTGTGGCTAGCATCAGTGTTAAAGTTAGGTTTAGATTGAGGGTTGGGTTTAAGGACAGGACAAGTGGTAAGGTTAGTGTTTTGATTAGGACTAGCATTTGGGTTACATTAAGGTCACAGTTATGGTTAGGCCTCAGGTTAGGGTTAAGTTTAGGTTTTAGGTGAGGGTAGGGTTAAGTTTAGGCTTAGAGCTAGCACTGAGGTTAGTCTTAGGTTTAGGTTTAGGTTTAGGGCTGGCCTTAAGTTTATGGTTAGGATTAAAGTTAGTCCTCACATCACTTCTCGGCCTTTTGGCTAAGATCAAGTGTAGAGTTAGTCCTCACATTAGGGTTAGTTTTAGGGTTAAGTTTAAGGTTCGTGGTAGGGTAAAAGACTTAGAGTTAGGGTTAGAACTAGCATTTGCATTAGGTTAGGGTTAGGATTAGGGTTGGTTTAGGGTTAGTGATAAGATTAGCGTTAGGGTTAAGATTAGTGTTAGGAGTAACATTAGAGTTAGGGTTAGGTTTAGGGTTAGGGTTAGGATTAGAGTCAAGGTCACATTCTGGTTAGGGGTAAGGCTATCAGTAGGGTTAGGTTATGGTTTAGGATTAACATTAAGTTTATAGTTAGGGCTAGGACTAGCATTAGGGTTACAGTTAGTGTGGGCATTTGTGTTAAATTTAGGTTGATTGTTAGGTTTTTGGCTAGCATTAGGATAAGGATGTGGGTTATGTTTAGAGTCAGGGCTAGCATTAGTGTTAGTGTTATCATTAAGTTTAGGGCTAGCATTATATTGGGATTAGGTTCTGGTTTAGGGTTTGGGTTAGTGTTAGGGTCATGGTTAAGTTTAGGTTTAGAGTTAGCTGTAGGATTAGGTTTATGCTTAGGGTTATGGTTAGAGCTAGCATTACTGTTAAGATTAGGGTTAGGATTATGATTAAGTTAATGTTAGGTTTAGCACTAGAATGTTATGTTTAGGGCTAGAGTTAGGGTTAGGTTTAGTACCAGTGTTAGAACAGAGTTCAGTTTATGGTTGCGTTAGGATTATGTTTAGAGTTAGAATTAGGACTAATGTTAGGTTGAGAGTTAGGGTTAAGTTTAGGGTTAGGGCTACCATTAAGCTTTGGGTTAATATTAGGGTTAGGGTTAATGTTAAAACAAGCATTAGGGATAGGTCTAGTGTTAGGATTAGTGTTCATGTTAGGGTTAGTATTAGTGTTAGATTTAGGGTTAGGGTTAAGGTTATGGTTAGAGTTAGTTTTAGGACTAATGTTATGGTTAGGGTTATTGTTAGGGTTTAGGTTAGACCTAAATTTAGGGTTAGGATTTGGGTTAGTGTTAGGTTTATGGTTAGAATTTGGGTCAGGTTTACGATTAGGATTAGTGTTGGCATTATGGTTCGGACTTGTTAGATTTATATTTAGGATTAGGTTTAATATCAGGGCTAGCATTAGTGTTATAGTTACCATTAGGGTTAGGGTTAAGGTAGCATTAGGGTTATGTTTTGGGTTAAGGTCATGGTTATTGTTAGGGCTTGCCTTAGGGTTAAGATTAGGGCTCACATATTGTTTATGTTTAGGATTATGTGTAGCACTATATGTAGGGTTAGGGTAAGGGTTAAAATTAGAGTTAGAATTAGGGTTAGGGCTGGCTTTCTATTTAGTTTTAGGGTTACAATTGTGTTAGGATAAGTGTTAGAGTTTGTGTTATGGCTAGGGCTAACATTAGTGTTAGGGTTAAGTTTAGGGTTGGTGTTCGGGGTTAAGATTAGGGTTAGGGTTAGGACAACTGTTAGGGTTAGGGTTAGGACTAGTGTTATGTTTACTGTTTAGTATCAGAGCTAGCATTAAACTTAGGGTTGGTGTTAGAGCGAACATTAGGTTTAGTGTTAAGATTTGGATTAGGTTTAGGGTTAGGACAACTGTTAGGGTTATGTTTAGGACTAGCGTTATGTTTAAGTTAAGGGTTAGTATTATGGCTAACATTAGTGTTATGTTAAGGGATAGGTTTAAGTACAGGTCTAACATTAGGGTTAGGTTTAGGTCTAGTGTTAGGATTAGCATGTGAGTTTCAGTTAGGGTCAGGGCTAACATTAGGGTTAACATTATCATTATGGTTAGGGCTAGCATTAGGTTTAGGTTTTGAGTGACAGTTAGGTGTGGGGTTGGTATAAACTGTAGCATTAGAGTTAAGGTTAGGGTTAGGTTCAGGGCTAGCCTTAGGTTTAGGTTCATAGTTAGATTTAGGGTTAGGTTTAGCACTGAGATTCATATTACATTTAGGGTTAGTGTTAGGGTTTGGTGTAGTATTAGGATTAGCATTAGAGTTATGTTAAGGGTTACGTTGAGATTATGGTTAGGGTTTGGGTTAGGGCTAGCATTACATTTATGGTTATGGTTATGTTTAGTGTTAAGGCTAAGGCTAGTGTTAGGGTTAGGGTTAGGACAAGCTTAGGACTAGAGTTAGTGTTAGGACTGATGTTAGGTTTAGGATTAGGTTTAGTGTTATGGGTAGAGTTAGAGTTAAATTTAGGGTTGGTGTTAGCACTAGTGTTAGGATTAGGGTTAGGGTTTATGGTTAGGTTTTGGGCTAGCCTTAGTGATAAGTATTGGTTTAGGGTTAGGGTTTGGGTTAGTGTTAGGGTTAGGGTTACAGTTAGGGCTACGGCTACTGCTATGGGTTAGGGCTGTGTTAGGATATGGGCTAGTATTAGGTTTAGATGTAGGAATGGGCTAATGTTTTGGTTATTGATAATGTTAGGTTTATGGTTAAGGCTAGTATTAGGGTTAGGTTTTAAACTTAGCCTTACAGATATAGTTAAGATTAGGGCTGTTTTGGTTAGGGTCAGTATTAGGGTTAGAGTTAGGGTTAGGGTTAGAAAATGGGCTATTAAGTTTTGGGTTAGGTTTAGCTTTAGGGCTAGGAGTTAGACTAGGGATAGGACTCAGTCTAAGGTCAAATTTAGGTTTATGTGTAAGCATACAGGTGTTAGTGTTCAGGTTACAGTAAGTGATAGGGCTAGGGTTAGCACTAGTGCAATTGCTAGGGTTAGGATTAGGATATGGAATTATTATTTGCATCAGGATTAGAGTTAGGTCCAGGGTTATGATTAGTGTGAAGTTTAGGGTTGGGGGTAGGTTTAGGTTCAGGGCTAGGACTAGGGCTAGGGCCTAGTTTTCTGTTTAGGTTTATACATGCAGGGCTTGGAGTTAGGGTTAGGTTTAGGGATAGTATTAGGGTTACAGTTAGGGCTACGGCTACTGCTATGGGTTAGGGCTGTGTTAGGATATGGGCTAGTATTAGGGTTAGTTTTATGGCTAAGTTAGGATCAAGGCTATGTTTTGGGCTGGGTTTTGGTTTATATTTATCTTTAGGCAAGCAGGGTTTAGGGTTATGTTTAAGGTTAGCATTAGGTTTAGGGTTGGTGCTAGGGTTAAGGGTACAGTTAAGATTAGCATTAAGGTGGTATTAAGACTACAAGTAGGATTAGGGATATGGTTATAGCATGGTTAAGTTTAGGGTATGGTTTGGATTAGTGTTAGAGTAATATGCCTCACTTAGAGTAAGTGAATTATTGAGTTAGAACTTTAGAATTGCCATTGCTTCAGTTGGGAGGGAGGCAGAATCCATGGTTCATCATGTTTTCATCTCTGTCACAATTTTGACATGTTGCAGGCTGTGTGCCAGCATGCTATCCTGCCAGACGTGCAATGTGGTGTGAGGCTTTGGCCCTGGAGCAGAAAGGCAGGAATAGGTTGGCTTACACTGTGCTTTATGTATGATGCAGGGATGTTTCAAGCACAACCTAGAGCATGTTTCTGCTGGTTAAACACAGAATGTTCTGTCCATAAAACTGCAGTGTTAGCTTCCAAAGGGATTGAGTTTTTCTGACTTGTGTGAGCACTCAAGGACTACAGTGGTGCCAGGCCAGATGTATGAAGAGTATCACTGTGCTGTGGCTATGGTGAGAGCATGCAGAGGTTAGGGTTAGGGTTAGTGTTAAGGTTAGGGTAAGGATTAGGATTAACATTTGTATTAGGGTTATGGTTAGGATTAATTTTAGATTTAAGTTTATGTTAGGGCTATGACAAGAACTAGGGGTAGGGCAGGGGTAGGTATATGACTAAAGCTATAGCTAGTATTAGTGTTAGTGTTATGGTTAGTGTTAGGGCTAGGTCTCAGGCTATGGCTAGGACTATGGTTAATGCTATGGCTAGAGTTAGAGGTATGGTTAGTATTAACATTAGAATTAGTGTCAGGTTAAGGGTTAGGGTTATAGTACACTTAGAGTTACTACGTTTAATTTTCCTTGGGACACAGAGCAAGTGACTGACTGAGTTGGGACTTTAGGGTTTCCACTGACCCAGGTTGGTTGGAATGTAGTATGAAATGGAGAAGTCAGTGTGTGATTTTCCCATTTAAATCTGTTTAGCATTCAGTTTCTGATGTACGTACTTGTGAACCACTGATAACACTGAATTTTCCAAAAAAAAAAAGCCTAGCAAATAATGTTGAATTTACTAAAGAAGAACTGAAGTTAAGTATATATTAAATACTTATACTTCCTATTTATTCCTCTAATTAGAACATTGAAATTGCTTTTGAAATGTCTGAATAACTAGAGTAGAATAAAGCAGAGAGACTGCTTTAATAAACTCGGTGTTTCTATAATGTTTAGTCAAAATTCTTTTTTTTTTCCCTATCAGCAAACAAAATAGCATTGTCCCACTGCTGCTAAACATATAACCCAAAATAGGGAGAGACCTTTGCAGAAACAATTACAAATGTAACTTTTCCCCCATTGAGTACACCTGTATCAGAATGATAGGAAATCCCTTTTTTTTTTGTTGTTTTTTGAAATTTAATTTTATTATTGTTGTATTATATCCATCCACATTTTACTCCCCTCTGTCCTATTCCCCACACACCCATTCCCTGACAAAGTCAATCTTACCGGTTGTCCATGTCCATGGTTCCTCCATACTAGGTTCTTGTCTAAACTGCTCCCCTTCCTTGCCTCTTCCTCCCCCCTCCCCCCAACCCTCTTCCCCCTGCCCACTGAAGGCCTATTCACTGTATTCATGTATCTGGTTCTATTTGCTGGTTAGTTTTGTCCATTATTGTCCTGTAATGTGTGAGATAATATGGTATCCATCTTTCACTGACTGGCTTATTTCACTAAGCATAATACTCTCCAGTTCCATCCATGTTGTTACAAAGGGTAGGAGTTCCTTCTTCCTTTCTGTCATCCACTGATGGGCACTTAGGCTGTTACCAGCCCTTGACTATTGTAAATAGTGCTGCTATGAACATAGGGGTATGTAGGTTCTTATGAATTGGTGTTTCAGGATTCCTTGGGTATAGTCCTAGTAGTGGAATTGCTGGATCAAAAGGCAGTTCCATTTTTAGTTTTTAAAGAAAACTCCATAATGTTTTCCATAGTGGCTGCACCAGCCAGTATTCCCACCAACAGTGCACCAGGGTTCCCTTTTCCCCACATCCTTGCCAAGACTTGTTGTTTGTTGATTTGTTGATGAGTGTCATTCTGACAGGTATGAGGTGGTATTTTATGGTGGTATAAATTTGCATCTCTCTGATGACTAGTGATGTTGAGCATTCTTCCATATGCCTATGGGCCCTTTGTATGTCTTCCTCGGTGAGTTGTCTGTTCAGGTCTTTTGCCCATTTTTTAATTGGGCTGTCTGTCTCCTTGGTATTGAGTCGCATTCGTTCTTTATATATTTTTGAGATGAAACCCTTGTCTGAGTAATCATTGACAATTATGATTTCCCATACAGTGGGTTCTCTTTGAATTTTGCTGGTGTTTTCTTTAGCTGAACAGAAACTTTTCAATTTGACATAGTCCCATTTGTTGATTTGTTCATTGATTTCCTTTGCCCTTAGTGAAGTATCAGTAAACATATTTTGGTGTTGGATATCAAAAAGTTTACTGCCTATATTTTCCTCGAGGACCTTTATGGTGCTTATGTTTAAATCCTTTATCCATCTTGGGTTTATTCTAGTGTATGGTGTAAGTTGGTGGTCCAGTTTTATTCTTTTGCACGTGGCTGTCCAGTTCTCCCAACATCACTTGTTGAAGAGACTGTTTTTACTCCATGTTATGTTCCTTCCCTCTTTGTCAAATATTAATTGACCATAGAGTACTGGGTTTATTTCTGGTCTCTCTACTCTGTTCCATTGATCTATATGTCTATTCTTATGTCAGTACCAGATAGTTTTGATGACAGTCGCCTTGTGGTATAGATTGATGCCTGGTATTGTGATTCCTCCTACCTTCTTCTTCCTCTAGATTGCTGTGGCTATTCATGGGTGGTTTTGGCTCCATATAAAATTTTGAGGTATTTTTTCTATTTCTGTGAAGTCTGTCATTGGTATTTTAATTGGGATTGCATTGAATATGTAGATTGCTCTGGGTAGTATGCACATTTTAATGATGTTAATTCTTCCCATCCATGAACATGGTATATGCTTCCATTTATTTGTATCTTCCTTGATTTCTTTCTTCATTGTTCTGTAGTTTTTGGAGTACAGGTCTTTTACCTCCTTAGTTAGGTTTATTCCTAGGTACTTTATTTTTCTTATTACTATGGTAAATGGGATTTGTTTTCTCGCTTCTATTTCTGTTGTTTCATTATTGGTATACAAAAATGTTTTTGATTTCTGGATATTGAATTTATAGCCAGCTTTTTTGCTAAATTTGCTTATTAGGTTGAGTAAGTTTTTGGTGGAGCCTATCGGGTTTTGTATGTACACTATCATATCATCTGCAAATAAGGACAGTTTGACTTCCTCCTTTCCAATTTGGATACCTTTGATTCCTCTTTCTTCTCTGATGGCTATGGCTAGAACTTCCAAGACAATGTTGAACTGAAGTGGAGAAAGTGGACATCCTTGCCTTGTTCCTGATTTTAGGGGGACAGCTTTCAGTTTTTGTCCATTAAGTATGATATTGGCTTCAGGTTTCTCATATATGGCCTTTATGATGTTGAGGTATGCTCATTCTATTCCCATTTTGCTGAGCATTTTTATCATAAATGGTTGTTGTACTTTATCAAATGCTTTTCCAGCATCTATTGATATGATCATATGGTTTTTGTCTTTCAGTTTGTTGGTGTGTATTACATTTATTGATTTATGAATGTTGTACCATCCTTGCATCCCTGGGATGAAACCCACTTGATCATGGTGTGTGAGTGTGTGATGTTTGTAATGTACTGCTAGATCGAGTTGGCCAATATTTTGTTGAGAATCTTAGCATCTATGTTCATCAGAGATATTGGCCTGTAGCTTTCTTTCTTAGTTGTATCTTGCCCTGGTTTGGGGATTAGAATAATATTGGCCTCATAGAAAGAGTTTGGGAGTCTTCCCTCTTTCTGAATTTTTTGGTATAGTTTGAGGAGGATAGGAGTTAGTTCTTCTTGAAATGTTTGGTAAAATTCACCTGTGTAGCCATCTGGTCCAGGGCTTTTGTGCTTTGGGAGGTTTGGGATTTCTTCTTCAATTTCACTAGCTGTCATTGGCCTATTCAGGCTTTCTGCTTCTTCTGGGTTCAGTTTTGGTAGATTATACCTTTCCAGAAATGTGTCCATTTCACCCAGTATGTTATATTTCTTGTCATATAGTTGTTTGTAGTAATTTCTTACAATCTTTTGTATTTCTGAAATATCAGTTGTGATTTCTCCTCTGTCAGTTCTGCTTCTATTTACTTGGATCCTCTCTCTCATTATCTTGATGAGTCTGGATAAAAGCTTGTTGATTTTGTTTATTTTTTCAAAGAACGAGCTCCTGGACTTGTTGATCCTTTCAATCACAGTTTGAATCTCTAAGTTATTTAGTTCTGCTTGGATCTTGATGATTTCCTTCCTTCTACTTACTGTGGGCTTCATTTGTTGTTGCTCTTCTAATTCTTGCAGCTTTATGGTTAGGTTGTTTTTATAAACTTCTTTTGACCTTTTTAGGTAGGCCTGTATTGATATAAATTTCCCCTTTGAGGACTGTCCCATAGATTTTGGGTTGTTGTGTGTTCATTGTTATTTGTTTCCAGGAATTTTTTAATTTCATCTTTGATCTCATTGTTAACCCATTCATTACTTAAAAGCATGTTATTCAGTCTCCATGAGTTACAGTAATTTTTTCTCCCTTGAGATTGGTTTCTTCTTTCAAGCCATTGTGATCTGAGATGCTTGGTATGATTTCAATTTTCCTGTATTTGTGGAGGTTTGTCTTGTGACCTACAATGTGGTCTATCTTAGAGAATGATCATGTGCATTTGAAAAGGATGTGTATTTTGCTTCTTTGGGGTAAATGGCTCTGTATATATCAGTTAGGTCCATTTCCTCTAGAGTGTTGTCCAATGCCACAGCATCTTTGGTGATTTTTTGTTTGGAAGATCTGTCCATTGTTGATAGTGGGGTATTAAAATCCCCTACTATTAGTGTGTTTCTATTGATATCCTTCTTGAAGTCCTGCAAGATTTTCCTTATATATTTCGGAGCTCCAATGTTGGGTGTGCATATGTTTACCAGTTATTTCTTCTTGATGGATTGTTCCTTTAAACATTATGAAATGTCCTTCTTTATCTCTTTTTATGGCCTTCATCATAAAATCTCTTTTGTCTGAAATAAGTATTGCTACTCCAGCCTTTTTTTCATGTCCATTTGCTTGACCTCTTCACATTCAATCTGTATCGATCTTTGGTTCTGAGGTAGGTCTCTTGAATACAGTATATATGTGGGTCATGTTTTCTTATCCATTCAGCTACCCTATGTCTTTTGATTGGTGCATTTGATCCATTTACATTTCAGGTTATTATTGATTGATACTTATTCATTGCCATTTTCTCACTTTGTACCTGTATTCCCCTTTGACTCTCTCTGTTTCTTTATTTTTATTTTTTTTCTTAAAGCAGACCCTTTAGAATTTCTTACAATCCTGGTTTGGTAGAGATGTATTCTTTTAGTCTTCTTTTCTCTGGGAAAATTCTTATTTCTCCTTCCATCTTGAATGAGAGCCCTCCTGCAGGCCTTTATTTACCATTACTTGAAATACTTTGTGCCCATCCCTTGTGGCTTGAGTTGTTTCTGTTGAATAATCATTTGATAGCCTTATTGGTGTTCTGTTATATGTTATTTGTCATTTCTCTCTTGATGCTTTTAGGATTCTCTCTTTGTCTTTGAAGTGTGCCATTTTAATGATAATGTTCCTTAGAGTTGGTCTGTTTGGGTTGATTTTCATTGGGACCCTCTGTGCTTCCTTAACTTCATTAATGTTTTCACTCATCATATTAGGGAAATTTTCTATCATTACATTTTTGGACAGGTTTTCCATTCCTTGTTTCTCTTCTCCTTCTGGCATCCCTATGATATGGAACTTACTATGTTTCATGTTGTCCTGCAGCTCTCTTAAGCCCTCTTCAATCTTGTTCAACCTTTTTTTCATTCTCTTGTACTGTCTCGGAGTATTTGTCTACATTGTCCTCCAACTTGCTGATCTGGTCCTCTGCTTCCTCTAACCTACTGTTGATTCCTTCTACTGTATTCTTCAATTCAGAAATTGTATTCTTCATTTCCTCCTGGCTCTTACTGATAGTTTCTAAATTTGTTTGTTTATGCTGGTGTAGCTCTCAGTAAGTTCCTTGTAACTTCCCTGACATTATTTATACTATTCTTTGAGCTGGCTGAGCTCATTGAGCTTCTCTATTATCATTCATTTGAATTCCATATCTGATAGGTCACGTGCCTCTGTTTCATTTGGTGATCTTTCTGGGGATTCTTCCTTTCCTCTTGGTGTTGGACTGATTCTTTTTTTCCCCATTTTGGGTGCCTGTTGTTGCTTGTTTTTTGTTTGTTTGGTTTTGATTTTGTTTGTTTCATTTGTTTGTTTCTTGGATTAATCTGCTGTACTTCCTTGCCTTTTTGAGCACCCTTCTGCGTTAGGAGATTCATGGAGTCCAGTGTTGTGTTGCAGTCTCCTAGATTTTCTCCACTTGTTGCTCTTGGGGTGGCCTTTATGTCATTAACTTGGGCTGTCTGGTTGTATTCTGGATTGGTTGTGTATGTTGCTCCTTTCCTTCCAGTTGGCTGATTGAGAGACACTCCTTCTATCCTTTCTCATACACTGTTTTTGAGCTGCTCCTAAAACAGAACCACCAGTCCAGGCAAAATAACCACACCTTCAGAGATATCTTTCTCCTTTAATCCCCTTTTCGACTGCCTATGAACGTAGTTATATACATGTACCCTCCAAGGTAACCACCACTCTTAATCACACCCTCAGCTGCAACTGAGTCAGTCTTAATAGGGATGTAGATATATTAAGATTGTTGTACGAGGTGAAAACATGTAAGTTGACTAAAGCATAGATAGTTTTGAAGGGTGCTGAGAAGTAGCAAATATAGCAGGGATATGAGAGAGTAAACCAAATTTTCTATTATATAGAAATGAGGAGAGGGAGAATCAGAAAGCCTCAAATATGAGTGAACAGTATAAGCCTATATACATAGTAGCCGCATCTACCTCCCTGTTCACCCTTAATGATCCCTGATTGGTCCCGGTGGAGCCAGGACCTGTGGGCTTTTAGCAGAAAAAGAAAATAATAAAGAAATGGTTTAGGTGGCTTGGAAGTGAAGGAATACTTAGATTGAGGACTGGGGATGCATTGTAGTTGGAGAGTGAGTAGACTTTAGATCAAGGGTAGGAGGAGGGTCTTGGGTATTTAGGTAGATTGAGATAGGGGAGGAGTAAAAATATGTGAGTTGGGATACACTATGGTATAAACAGTATTTACTTAAAATGCACTAATTGTGAGGGTTGGAAGTACCTTTTGAAAAGGATATGTTGGGGATTAATAGTTCATGTAGCTCTTGGTGTAACTCAGGTGCTCGAGATTAGCAGTGATCCATTTCCTGAGTCTGCCTCTTTTTCTTGGTCAGGCCTCTGCAGTCTACAGTCTAGC
Source organism: Noctilio leporinus (assembly GCA_004026585.1). Taxonomy (NCBI): domain Eukaryota; kingdom Metazoa; phylum Chordata; class Mammalia; order Chiroptera; family Noctilionidae; genus Noctilio; species Noctilio leporinus. The sequence continues at coordinate 19,449 of PVIW01013333.1, forward strand.
TGTGTGGTCTTGGAGTTGCAGGACCTATAGTTGTTACAGTCAGAGCTAATTCTGAGTGTCAGCCCCCAGGTAGGCTGAGCCTCCAGTAGCCTAGCTGTGTTTCAGTGCTGCTGGTGTGTAGGGGCCCTCCCTTCTCTCTTGTTTTCTGCATGAAGACCAGCAGGGTGCTTCTGTGGTATCTATGGCTGCTCCTCCCCCTCCAGCTTCTAGAAGAGGTTCCTGCCTATGATGGGCACATGGCTCCACTGCAGAGTGGCCTGCAACCTCGCTGGCTCCTGTTATGACTGGCCGTGCCCCTGCAGCTCCCAGAGGAGGTAGCCTTTGTCCGCTAATAGTGCCTGGCTCTCCTTGGTTCAGGCTAACCCTCCAAGAGTCCAGCTCTTTGAGTTTTTCACTGCTGCCTCTGTGATGCATGCCTGGCTCCCCAGAGTGTCCACAGCACAGCCTTTGTTGCCTGCAAGGGTGTGCCAGTTGCACCAGCTGCAAGTTCCTGGCTCGCTGTTTGGAGTTTCTGTGGGAGCCTGGGGGCCCGGTGTGGATGTGCAGGGCTGTGCCTACCCCTTTGCAGGGGCTTCAAGCAGCCCTTTCTCTGGTGGTCCATTGGCACCATTTTCAGCCCTCTCACCACTTGGGTTGGCACACTTTCCCACTCCCCTGATCCTGCTCCCCGCAGGTCTCTTCTCCTCCACCTCTGGCCCAGTGAGAAGCTTCCTCTCAGTCACCAGAGTGAGGCCTCACACTGTCCCTCCCCTGCAGGAGTTCAATTCCTCGTTCCCTCTGGCATTTGCCCTCACTGCCCACACTTCACTGCTCAGATTTCTAGTCTCTATGGAGTCTGGATCTGTCTTAAGTTAGAGACGCCCTTCTGGGTAGAACCGCCACTGCCCAGAGCCGACCTTGGCCCATCGGCTGGTTTGGAACAGTCTCACCTGCTCTCCTGTAGGTCTCTACAGCCTCTGGGCTGTGCTTCCCTGAGTCCAGATACTTACCACTCCAATTCTTAGGGACCTGCAGGCATCTAGTGATCCCTATCCTATCCTCCAGCTGTTTTGGTACTGGAGAACACCATCAGCACTGCTCTCTACTCTGTCACCATCTTTCCTCTTGGTCAAAATTCTTAGGTAAATATGTTAATATCTAGTTGAAATGTAGAAAATAGTGTGGTTTTTTTCATTGGCATTTGTTCAGCATTCAGTTTCTTATGAATGTACTCATTAAACTATTAAATAACTGGGCAAGGAAGGGGAGCAGTTTAGACAAGAACCTAGTATAAAGGAACCATGGACATGGACAACAGGTGGGATTGACTTTGGGGAGAATGGGTGGGTGGGGAGGGGGACAGAGGGGAGCAAAAAGGGGATGGATGTAACACAACAACAATAAAATTAAAAATAAATAAATAAATAACAATTTTTCTTCAAGGCCTAGGAAATAACTTGATATACTAAAAAAAAAACAGTGAAGTTAAGTATGTGGTAACTACTTATGCTTTTTCTAATGAGTTCTCTAGTTAGAGCATTGAAATTGCTGTTATAGTATCCTCATAGTTTAATGTATATTATAGGTAATGTTCAAATAACTGTAGTAGAAAGAAGCAGAGATAATCCTTAAATAAAAGCTAAGTGTTTCTGTGATGTTGGTCAAGATTCTATAGTTAATACATTGAAAATGAGTATTAAATGTACAAATTAATGTGGTTTTCTAATTAAAATTCATTTAGCATTCATTCAGTTTCTAATGTATGTACTTGTGAAACCCTGAAAAGAGTGAGTTTTCCAATAAAGCATAGAAAATAATGTTGAATTTAATAAAGCAGGGAAGGTAACTATATATTAAAGATTTATACTTTTTCTAATCATCCCCTTGTTAGAGGACTAAAATTGCTTTCATAGTATTCTTATGATTCAATGTGTCTTACACAAAATGTTCAAATAATTGGAGTAGAAATTAGAAATAAGCAGAGATAGCTCTTTAATGAAAATTAGGTCTTTCTATGATGTCAGTCATTATTCTTTAGTGACTATGTTGAAAGCAACAGTGGAATTTACAAATTAGTGTGGTTTCTTCATTGAAGTCTGTTTAGCATTCAATTTCATAATTATGTACTTGTGAAACTATGAAAACAATGAGTTATCCAACTAGGCCTAGCAAATAATGTTGAATTTACTAAAGACAGTGAAGTTAAGAATGCACCAAAGACTTAAACTTTTTCCAAATACTCTTCTAATTAGAGCATTGAAATTGCTTTCATAGTATTCTTGTGGTCCAGTGTGTCTTTCACATAACATTTGAATAACTAGAGTAGAAAGAAGTGGAGCTACAGCTTTAATGAAAACTTGGTGTTTCTGTGATCTTCTGTCAAGTTTCTTTAGTGAATATGTTGAAAACAGTGTGAGATGTACTAATTAGTGTCATTTTATTCAAATTGTTTAGCATTCAGTTTCTAAAGTATGTATGTATGTACGTATGTATGTATGTAATCGTAAACATTGAATACACTGAGCTGTTCAACAAAGCCTAGCAAGTAATGTTGAATTTACTAAAGAAACAGTAAAGTTATATATGTACTAAAAAGTTACACTGTCTCTAATGATTCCTCTAGTAAGAGCATTGAAATTTGTGTCAGTGTTCTTATGGTGTAGTGTTTGTTATACATAATGCTCAAAAAAACTAGACAATGTCAATTTTCTAGAGAAACAGAGAAGTATATACTAAATACATTAACTTTTTCTATAGACTTTTTAGTCAGAGCATTGAAATTGCTGTCATAATATTATTATGTTTCAGTGTAGATTATAAATAACTTCCTAAATAACTGGAGTAGTAAAAAGAAGAGATAGTGCTTTAATAAATACTAGGTGTTTCTGTCATTTTTTGGTTCAAATCCTTTAGTGAATATGTTAAAGACTAGTTTGTAAAGTAGAAATCAGTGTGGTTCTCTCATTGAAATCTGTATAGCATATTTCATATGTATGACAGTGAGAAACGATGAAAACACTAATTTTTCCAACAAATACTATTAAATTATGTCAAATATACTACTAAACAAACAGTAATGTAAGTATGTACTAAAGACTTACACTTTTCTTGATGATTCCACTGGTATCACTGGCATTAAGTACTGTCTTAAAGTTCTTATGTTTCAGTGTGTGTTATAGGTAACTGTTTAATGAGTAGCAAGAACCAGAGATAGTGCTTTTATGAAAACTAGGTGTTTCTGTCATGTTCTGTTGAGATTCTTTAGTCAATGTTAAAAACCAGTTTGAAAGGTATAAGTTAGTGTGGTTTTCCCAATGAAATCTGTTTATCATTAAGTTTCTATATATGACCTAGAAAAAATGAAAACACTAATTTTTTAAAAAGGACTATAAAAATGTCAAATTTACTAAAGAAACAGTGATGTAAGTAGGTAATAAAGACTTAAACTTTCTATAATTATTTCTCTGGTTAGAGCATTCAAATTGCTGTCATAATATTCTAAAATTTCAACATGTATTATAGGTAACTTTCTAATAACTAGAGTGGTAAGAAGCAGAGATATCACTTTAAAGATAACTGGGGGCCCTGGCTGGTGACTCAGTGAATAGGCACTGGCCTGCAAACCCAAAGGTTGCTGGTTTGATTCCCAGCCAGGGCACATAACCAAGCTGCAAGCCATTTCTCCAGCCAGGTCCATAGCTGGAAGCAGGTAAAAGGCAACATACATTAATATTTCTCTCCCTCTCTGCTCCCTCCCTTTCCTTCTCTCTAAAAATAATAAATACAATTTTTAAAGAAAACTGGGTATTTTTGTTATGTTCAGTCCAGTTTCTTCAGTGAGTATTTTGAAAACTAATTTGCAAGTTAGGAATCAGTGTGCTTTTCCCATTGAAATCTGTTTAGTGTTAAATTTCATATGCATGACTTGAAAAACAGTGAAAACACTGAGGTTTCCAAAAAGGCCTATAAAACAATGTCAAATTTCCTAAAGAAACATTGATGTAAGTATGTACTAAAGATTTACACTCTAATAATTCCTCTTATTAGATTATGAAAGTTGCTGTCATAATATTCTTACTTTTAGGTGTGTGTTATAGATAAGTTTCTAATAACTAGAATACTAACAAGCATAGATAGCAGTTAAATGAAAACTAGGTGTTTTTGTACATTTTAGTCCAGGTTCTTTATTGAATATGTTGAAAACTAGTTTGAAAAGTAAAAATCAGTGGTGTTTTCTCTTTGAGATCTGTTTAGCATCAAGTTTCATATGTATGACCTTGAAAAACAATAAAAATGACACATTTTCACACGAGAACTATAAAGTATCAAATTTACTAAATAAATAGTTATGTAAATATGTACTAAGACTTAACACTTTCTCTAATGACTCCTCTGATTAGAGCATTGACATTTCTGTCATAATATTTGTATGTGTCAATGTGTGTTAGAGGTAACGTAATAACTAGAGTAGTAAAAAAGCAGAGCTAGTGCTTTAATGAAAACTGAGTGTTTCTGTGATGTTAAGTCAATAGTTTTTAGTTGAAAACTAGTTTGAAAAGTAAAAAAAACTGTGGTTTTCTTCTTGAAATCTGTTTAGCATTAAGTTTTGTTGAATGACTTGAAAAGCAATGAAAACACTGATTTTTCCAAGGATGATAAAGCAATGTCAAACTTATAAAGAAATAGTGGTGTAAGTATGTACTAAAGACTTACACTTTCTCCTATAATTCCTCTGGTTAGAGCATTCATATTGCTGTCCTAATATTCTGATATTTCATTATGTGTTGTAGGTAACATTCTAATATCTAGAAGGGTAAGATACAGCAATAGTGCTTCAATAAAAACAGTATTTCTGTCATGTTCAGTCCAGATTTTTTAGTGAATATGTTGAACACTAGTTTCCAAGGTATAAATGAGTGTTGTTTTTTCATTTAAATTTGTTTAGCATTTAGTTTAATATGTATGACCTTGAAAAACAATTAAAATATTGAGTTTTTCAACAAGGACTGTAACACAATGTCAAATTTACTAAAGAAATGGTGAAGTATGTACTTAAGAATTACACTTTCTCTAATGAATCATTTGGTTAGAGCATTCAAATGGCTCCCTTAATATTTATGTTTCAGCATGTTGTTATAGGTAATTTTCTAATTACTAGAGTGGCAAAAAGCAGAGAGAAAGCTTTAACGAAAACTTGGGTGTTTCTGTGAAGTTCTGTCAAGATTCTTTAATGAGTATGTTGAAAATTCATTTGGAAGGTAGAAATTAGTGTGATTTTCCCATTGAAATCTGTTTAGCATTAAGTTTCATATGTATAACCTATAAAAAATCATAAAAACTAAATTTTCAAACACGAACTATAAAATGTCAAATTTACTAAAATATATACATAAGAATTACACATTCTCTAATGATTCCTCTTGTTAAAGCATTGAAATTGTTGTCATAATATTCTTATGTTTAGTGTGTGTTACAGATAAGTTTCTAATAACTAGAGTACTAAGAAGCATAAATAGCACTTTAAAAAAAACTGAATGTTTCTGTCATGTTTGGTCAATATGCTGTGGTGAATCTTTTGAAAAGTAGTTTGGAAGGTAGAATTCAGTATAGTTTTCTTGTTGAAATCTGTTTAGAATTATGATTTAAAAAACAATGAAAACATTTTTCTAACAAGGCCAATGTAAAAATTACTAAAGAAACAGTTATGTAAGTATGTACCAAAGACTCATACTTTTTCTAATAAGTCACCGGGTTATAAAATTGAAATAATAAAATTCTTATGTGTTAGTGTATTTTCTAGGTGTATTTCTAATAATTAGATTAATAAGAAGCACCAGGATTCGGGAAGATGGCGACAGAGTAGAGAGCAGTGCTGATGGTATTCTCAAGTACCAAAGCAGCTAGAGGACAAGATAGGGAGCATGAGACATCTTCAGGACCCTAGGAATGGGAATGGGCAGCATCTGGACACAGGGGAGCACAGCCCAGAGGCAGAGGAGGCCAGCAGGACCAGTAGGTGAGGCGTTCCCGACCAACCGGCCGGCGGGCCGAGGTCAGCTCTGGGCAGTGGCATCTCTGCCCAGAGGGGCGCGTTTGACTGAGGCCAGCTCTGGGCTCCCTGGCGACTGGAAGTCTCAACAGTGAAGTGTCTGTGGCAAGGGCAAACGCTGTAGGGAACGTGGAATTGAACTCTTGCAGGGGAGAGACTGTGTGAGAGACTCACTCCAGCAACAGGGAGAGGAGGCTCTGCATGGGGCTAGAGGAGGAGAAGAGTCCAGTGAGAAGCCAGAGTGGGGGAGCGGGGAAGTGCACCGGCAGGGGTGGCGAGAGGTGCTGCTGGGCCACCGGGGAAACAGCAGCTAGAAGCCCCTGCAAGGGGGGAGGCCCAGCCCTGCGCACCCACACAGGCCCCCAGGCTCCACAGAAACTCCAAACTGCGAGCTGAGGAGCTGGGAACTAGTAGCAGAGGCAACTGACCCGCCATTGCCAGAGACAAAGGCCTCACCACCCATGCCTGGGAGGAGCTCATCACAGAGGCCAAGTAAAGGACTTCTTGGACAGCTGGTTGGCTTGGAGAAGTGGTGCCCTCCCCGGAAGGGCGGGACAGTGTAGGCAGACCCCAGACAGTGTTGACTGACAGGCCCGGCCTCCGCCCAGAACTGCGGGGGTGGGGCCAGTTGTCACAGGGACCAGCTAAGTTGCAGGCTGCCCTGCAGGGATGCTGGGTGCTCATCCTGGGCAGGAACCTCCACCAGGAGTGGGAGGGGGCACCCTGCGGGCTCCAGAATACCGGCAGCCCTAAAACCCAGCCAGGCTGCAGAAGGCCCAGCCTACCTGGGGGCAGACACTCAGAATCAGCCCTGACTGTGACAATCAGAGGCCCTGCCACGCACCAAGACCCGCTAGAATATAGACTATAGACTGTAAAGTCCTGACCAAGAAAAAGAGGCAGCCTCAGGAAAGGGATTGCTGCTAATCTCAAGCACCTGAGTTATACCAAGAGCAATATGAACTATTAATCCCCAACATATCCTTTGCAAAAGTTACTTCTCACATATTCTTAATCCCCACCATACCTCAATCCACCTAAATACCCAAGACCCTCCCCCTACTCTCGAATTAAAGTCTACTCACTCTGTGGCTATAACACATTCCCAGTCCCCAATCTAAGTATTCCTCCCTTCCCCAGCCTTTCTAAACCCTTTCTTTATTCTTTTCTTCCTTCCTCTTTTTTTTTAATTTTTTTAAATTTTTTTTTTTAAATTTTCTGTTCCTTTTCTTCCTGGTAAAGACCACAGGTTCTGGCTCCACCTGGACCAATCAGAAATCATAAAGGAGGAACACACAGCTAAAACCTTTCTTTATTAATATTGATTTCTCTTTGTCTTGTGACTTTCTCTCCCCACCACCTTTTTTCTTTCTTTCTTTCTTTCTCCTTTCTTTTCTCCCTGATAAAACCCACTGATCCTGACTCCAACTGGACCAAACAGAGACCACAAAGGGTGAAGAGACACCTAAACCCTTTCTTTATTAATATTGATTTCTCTTTCTCTTGTGACTTTCTCCCTTTTTTCCTTTCTTTTTTTTTCCTCTGCTAAAAGCCCTCAGGTCCAGGTGCCATCTGGACCAGTCAGGGATTATTAAGGGTGAACAGCCATCTAAACCCTTTCTTATTATTATTATTATCATTTTTATTTCTTTTTTCATTTTGCATTTTTTTTCCTTTGGTTTGATTTGTTTTGGTTTTTTGTGTTTTGTCTGTTTGTTTGTTTGTTTTGTTTTTTGTTTTTTGTTTTTGTTTTTGTTTTTGTTTCTGCTAAAAGCCCACTGGCCCACAATATAACCAGACAGCCAAAATAAATGACACACCAAGAAGAGCAAGTGGAGAAAATCTGGGAGACGGCAACACTGAACTCCACAAATCTCCTATCACAGAAGGGTGCTCAACTAAGGCAAGGAAGCAAAGCAGATTAACCCTAGGAAAGAACAAAAATAAATAAATAAATAAAGAGCAAGCAAGAACAGACACCCAAAATGGGGGAAAAAAGAATCAGTCCATCACCAAAAGGAAAGGAAGAATTCCCAGAAAAAACACAAAATGAAACAGAGGCACCTGGAATATCAGATAAGAAATTCAAAAGAATGATGATAGAGAAGCTCAGTGAGCTCAGCCACATCAAAGAAAACTGTAAACAACTCCAGGAGAACTACAAAGAACTCCAGGGGAATTACAAAGAACTCCAGGGAAATTACAAAGAACTCCAGGGAAGTTACAAGGAACTTACTGAGAACTACAACAGCATGAAAAAGGACATGGAAACTATCAATAAGTGCCAGCAGGAAATGAAGAATACAATTTCTGAATTGAAGAATACAGTAGAAGGAATCAACAGTAGGCTAGAGGAAG
>PVIW01013334.1:0-27822 GCA_004026585.1 Noctilio leporinus
TGAAGGCTCATTATCAGAAGCAATGGCCAATATCCAAGATAATAACATTTGGTAGAGCACATCTTTTTTTTTTAATTATTTTTAAAAATATTTTATTTATTATTTTCAGAGAAAGGAGTAGAGAGAGAGGCAGAGTGGGAGAGAGACATCAATGTACGGTTGCCTTTCACTGCCTCCCGCTAGGGATCTGGCTGGAGACCTGGCTGGAGACCTGGCTTGCAACCTGGTTATGTGCCCTGGCTGGGGAATCGAGCCAGTGACCTTTGGGTTTGCAGGCCCGCACCTTATCCACTGTGCCACCAGCCAGGGCTGCGGAGCACATCTTGAAATGAGAACCAGAGAGCCCTCAGTGAGGCCTGTATCACTCTTTTTGAAAATGAATACAAGTTGGTAATTTTTAAAAATATGTATATTGATTTTGGAGAGAGGGGAAGCTAATGATAGAGATGGTGAGGGGGAGGGGGACATCGCCATGACACAAACATCCATCAGTTGCCTCCTTAATGCTCCCCGACTGGGAATGAACCCAAAACCTAGGCATGTGCCCTGACTAGGATTCAAACCCCCTAATTTCTGCTGCACGGATTGATGCTCCAACCCACAAACGGGGGCCAGGGCCAATCTTGTATCTCTTCCTGGGCAAGGGAACAGGACGATCTTTCTAGGCAAAGTGAGGGAAGGGGAGAAGAGGCAGCAGGGGCAACCGGTACAATCTCACCTGGCATCCTAACCCGAGCCCAGCCCAGGGAACCCTTAACATGCATGGAGGACCTGCAACCAGAGACTTGGGAGCGAAGCAAAGAAGAGGACCCACACTCCACTGTGGCGTCCAGTGACTGCACAATGCAAATGTTCTTGGGTGCACTAAGCACTGGGCTGGCTCTACACTTGCACGCTGACATGGATTCAGGAGTAAAACTCTGGAGTCCCTGAACTTTTTCAAGGGGAGCAACTGGACTACTTGCAGAGCGCAAATGACCCAGGATGCTGTGAGAACGCAGCGCCAAGGTCCAGGTCCTGGTGTCCCGGGAAGCATAGCCTGCTCTGCCCTCAGGGCCCTGGCAGAAACTCAGAGCAAGAAGCCCTCAAAGTTAATCACTGCAGGTTAACTTCTAGCCCGTAGCCTGCAGGAGACCAAAGATTGGACCGTGTCACGATATCCAATCTTTTCCACAAGGGCTCCTGTGGTTGTGTGAGATTTCGAGCCCCCTACACCTTCTTTCCCTCCCTTGTCAGCCCTTGCCCCAAGTCAGCTTGCTTAATTTCACAGGGCCACTTCCTTCCGGGCAGACACACTGCTAAAGTGGGGAGTAGTAACGGAGCTTTCAAGTGGAACCCCGATTCCACACACCGGTGCCCACCACCCGCACCCTTCTTTCCCATGGTGCCCCTATCTTATGGCCACACCCCCGCAGCCTTCCCGCCTAAGCAAGTCCCACCCACCACAGACTGGCAGCAGGGGGCGGGGTGGCCGCGGGGTCAGGCCAGCAGGGGGAGGTAGAGAGAGCCAAGAGTAATCATCTAAAGCCCGGCACAGAGGCAACGAACTTACCTCAGAAGGGTCTGAACCCGCCCCAAGCGCCCCAAGACCACCCGCCTTGGTTCCTAAACAGCGCAGTTCGGGAGAAGCTCGACTCCAGCCCCTCTGTAGCCATGGATCCTCCACCCATGGTTAACCACTACGACCCCGACCGTGGCTGGTACAGCCAATGGGACATTTCCTACGAAGTGGAAATAAGATCTGAATCTGTGCCAAGTGCAGCACCAGAAGCCGAAGAAGGCCCAGCTGAGGAAGGAGAGCCGGTCCTCGTGGATGACGTCAACTGCGAAGGTAACATCAACCAGAAGGGTGACCAGGAAGGTGACAGTGACCAGAAGGACAACATCGGCTTCGAAGGTGGCATGGGCCACGACGCCCACGGGATCCACGAGGTCGACGGGGACCACGAAGGTGGAGGTGGCAACCAGGAGCCCGGGCAGCAGCTGGCTGAGATGGCCCACGTGGTGGCTCCCACGGCTCCCCAGCACGGGGACCCGCAGCCACGTATCCGTCGCAGGAAGTTCAGGCCAGACCAACGGCAGGAGCTGGAAAGCATTTTCGAACACACCCAATACCCGGACCTGCTCACCAGGTAAGTGGCCTGCTCCAGGAGGCCCCAGATGGCCAGGCGGGTCGGGCTGGTTTCTAGGCACTTCCGTCTCTCCCCTCTGAAGCCCCAAAAGCCACCTGTGCTCCAGGGTTGTGGGAGGTGAATGCCTTCTGCACATCAAGGGAAACATTTTCATACGGTCCTCACGTGAATCAAGTCAGGATACTGGTCGGGGGGCTTCTTTTGTAAATTGTGGTAAAGCATGCTGACAGATGAAATGGCCTGTCTTAATAACCATCTTTCGGTGTACAGTTCAGAAGTGTTACATGCGTGCATACTCTCTGCAATCAATCCTCACACCTCTTTTCATGTTGTGAAAGTCCTACTGGACATGGTAAACACCTCGCTATACACTCTCCTGAAAATCCACCTTTTTACTTTGTGTTCCTGTGAATTTCATCCCCCTAGGTGCCTCCTGTAAGTGGAATCATGCATAGAGCGCTTTTCTCTTTCTGGCTGGATTATTTCGCTTAGTAGAATGCCTTCCGGTTTCTTCCACGTTGTAGCATGGGATGGGATTTCCTTCCTTTTGAAGGATGAATGACAGTCCGTGGTGTGTAAAGAGCATATTCTGTCTATCAATTCATTTATTAATGGGCACTTGGGCTGTTTCTGTCTTGTGGCTAGCTTGAATAATGTTGCTATGAACATGGGTGTGCAAAATCAGTCGGGAGCCACTGTTTTTGCTTATTTTGTGAACAGCCAGAAGTGGAATTGCTGCGTCGTATGGCAATTCTGCTTTCATCTTTGGAGCAACTGCTCTGCTGTTTTCCACAGTAGCCACACCATTTGGCATTCCCACTAGCAGTCGCAAGGATGCCACTTTCTCCACAGTCTTCCCAGCACTTGTTATTTTGTGCTTTCTGATATTAATCCTGGAAGTGGATGTGAAGTGGCATCTTATGGGTTTGATTTGCATTTCCCTATTGATAAGCGATGTTGAGCATCCTTTAATATGCTTTTTCAAGCCCTGGCTCACTTTTTAAAAAAGATTTTATTTATAATTTTTAGAGAGAGGGCAAGGGAGAGACACAGAGAGGGAGAGAGACATCGGTGTATGGCTGCCTTTCGCCTGCCTCCAGCCACCAACCTGGCTGGAGACCTGGCCTGCAACCTGATCATGTGCCCTGGCTGGGAGTCGAACCAGTGACCTTTGGGTTCACAGGCCGGTGCCCCATCCACTGTGCCACCAGCCAGGGCCTTGCCCACTTTTATTCTTTATAAGACTAACTTACTTGTTTTTGCAAAATTTTTATTGTGGTTAATTACAGATAACATAATTTACCACATGAACCACTTCTAAATGTACAATTCAGTGGTATTCAGTACATTCCTTTTACTGGGCAACCACCACCACCATCCATCTCCAGAACTCATCAGCCTGCAAAACTGAGACTCTTTTGTGTAATACCCACACAAGTAACTCATACAGGTGGCATCAGGCAGTACCATTTCCCCTTCCCCGTATCAGCACACAAAGCTTCCAGTTTCTCATGCCCTCCCCAACAGCAGTTATTTTCTGTTGGGCCTTATTTTTTTTTTTTTAATTTTATTGTTGTTGTATTACATCCATCCCCCCTCTTTTTATTTTTACTTTTTTAAAAGATTTTATTTCATTATTTTTAGAAAGGGGGAAGGGAGAGAGGCAGAGAGGGAGAGAGACATCAATGTATGGTTGCCTTTCACCTGCCTCCAGCCACAGACCTGACTGGAGACCTGGTTTGCAACCTGGTTCTGTGCCCTGGCTGGGGAATGGAACCTGAGACCTTTGGGTTCGCAGGCCGGCGCCTTATCCACTGTGCTACCAGCCAGGGCCTTTTTTTTTTTTTTTTTTTTTTTAATAAATAAAAGTCATCCTAATGGGAGGAGTTAGTAGCAAGTCTTGAACTGGCATTTCCTTAAGGATTAATGAGTGATGTTGTGCATCTTTTCATTTACTTATTTGTATATCAATACAAATAGTAGCCATTTGTATATCATGTTTGGAGAATAGTCTATTTGTGTTTTTCCCTTTTTTTATTTTATTTTATTGTAAGGTTTTTATTTCATATCTTCAGCTGTTTCCCTATTGTTGAGTATTTCCAGATAGGATTTTTAATATCCTACCATGAAGTACAAAGAATCATATTTTACTCTTTAAAGCACTCTATGCTGACATTTTTTACAATGACATACTAAGAAAATAGTTTTGTTTTTGTTGTCCCCTTATTTTTTTTATTCCTTTTTAATTCTTTTTAAAAAAATTTTATTGTTGTTGTATCACATCCATCCCTCCCCCACCCCCGTTTTTGTTTTAAATAAATAGAAGTCATCCTAATGGGAGGAGTTAGTAGCAAGCCTTGAACTGGCATTTCCTTAATGATTAATGAGTGATGTTGAGCATCTTTTCATGTGCTTATTTGTGTATCAATACAAATAGTAGCCATTTGTATATCATGTTTGGAGAATTGTCTATTTGTGTTTTTTCCCATTTTTTTAATCTGGGTGTTTTCTTTTTCTTTTTCTTTTTTAAAAAATGTTATTGTTGTTGTATTACATCCATCCCCTTTTTGCTCCCCTCTGTCCCCTTCCCCACTAATCTGGGTGTTTTCTTATTGTTGAGTTGCAGGGTTCTTCATATATTCAGGATATAAGCTTCTTATCAGATATGTGATTTGCAAGCATTGTCTCCCATCCCGCAGGTTGACTTTTCACTCTATTGGTTGTGCCTTTTCAACGCACAAGAGTTTTTAAGGTTGATAAGGTCCAATTTATCTATTTTCTCTTTCATTGACTGTGCTGGTGGTCCCTTCGTGTAAATAAAATGTTTGGAATCAGTGTCAGAAGAATGAGGTACTGTCAAGCAACTACAACGCTGAATCCTTCTTTAGTGAAAAGTTGACAATTTGGTCTTATATGTTTTGGCATCAATGTTTACATTTTTAAATAGTTCACTAAAATTGCTTAGCTTGACTTCTGAGTTGTTGATGCCACCTTCAACTTTGAGGCAGGCCCTATCAGGGAATGAAGGAACAGTTTACTTGGGGAGTTTCTTGAGGGGAGAATGCCAATTTTAAAAGAGGCATAAAAGGTGTATCCACATATGTCCCTTTAGTCACAACTGTAAATACTAAGCCTTTGTGGTTTTCTCTCCACAGAAGGGACATTGCGAGACGCATAGGCACGACTGAAGCCAGAGTGCAGGTCAGTAAACCTGAAAGAAGCTGTTTGGCAGGGGAGCCATTCTACAACCTGCTTCAGGATGTGAACACCTTTGTCCTACATGTTCACTCTCAAGATGATACGTTTTGCTTTCTTTTTTATGTTGGCAAATCAGTTTCGCCCTTAGGAATCTTTGTGGATGAAATGGGATAGGAAAACTTCAGCTTGTGGTTATTTCCCATTACCAGAGAGAATATGGTTTCCTAAACAGGGGGTGGGGGGGAGAACCCTGATTCTTCCATTCTCTGTACAAATTAAAAATATGTTTACAAACATTTAGATAATTATGTCCATAACTGTATACATATATACATGTGTATGTGTGTCATTGGAGAATGGGGATATTTCCTCCCTTCCCTCTTAGTTCTTCTGGCCAGTATAAGACGTGAAGTGACACACGGCACATTAACAGGAGCAAAACTGAATTTAATTTGTACATAGGGAGGCATCACAGAAACGGGACCCGAGGAAACATCCTAAGCAGGCAAACACAGTATGTTTGTGAGGAATTGACTAGACAAGGACACTTAGGCCTAGGTGCTTTATCAATGAAGAATCTGAGCAGCGTTGGGGCTTAGTGGTGTAAATTAGTGAAAGATTAACAACATGTGTTTCTATAGACTTCTGGGCCCTGAATTCCCTATCTCTGGGGATAAGGTTGGCTCTTTATCCTCCTTCGCAGGGAAGGTACCTTTCATAGGGAGGGTTTATTTCCTGTTTTTATGGGGACAGAGACAGGAGAATCAGTGTGTCTTCTTGCACCAGCTGTGACAACAGGTGGGATTGACTTTGGGGGGAATGGGTGGGTGGGGAGGGGGACAGAGGGGAGCAAAAAGGGGATGGATGTAATACAACAACAATAAAATTTAAAAAAAAAAGACTTAAGGACAAAAAAAAAAAAAAGAAAAGAAAAGAAAAGAAAACTCCACTTTAGATGCATACAGGATAGCCTGGGAGCTCAGAATAATGGAAAATTATTGGAATGGTTTACTAAAGGGAATTATTATTTGAACTAGGATAGTAGCAATGAGAATGCCAGAGAGATTTTTAAAACTCAAGGATGTAAGAAAATAAATCTAGTGGGTAGTTAGTGAAAATGGGAGAGTAAAAAAAAATTCTCCCCACTATTTTTGTTTATAATAGTTATTCATGTTATTATTTGGTTCTTTCCAAAAATGTGGCCTACCATGAAAGAATGTACATTTCATACAAATGAGAATATTCAAAAGAATAGAGCTGAGGCAGCACTATGTATATTGGTCCAAAGTATAATATTTAATAAGGACACAGAATGCAAACTGGGGTCCTATCTGGCACCGGACATGTCTGTTAAGTTTAAACTATTTAAAAAAAATTTTTACAAGAACCTAGTATAAAGGAACCATGGACATGGACAACAGGTGGGATTGACTTTGTGGGGAATGGGTGGGTGGGGAGGGGGACAGAGGGGAGCAAAAAAGGGGATGGATGTAATACAACCACAATAAAATTTTTAACAAAGAAAAGAAAACTCCATTTTCAAAAATGGACATGGCACATGAGCATATTCTGGGGAGGCCGGTCTTGAGCCCCATCAGTACATTCAACACAGCTCAACTCCTTCTAGCCCTGGTATCCTTTAAGAAACTCTTTTGAGTGGAGTCATGTTATGTCTTAGTCTGACTTTGGAAGTATTCAAATGAGTGCACAAGGGAGCATGGTACAAGAGGGTCCAACTGTAATAAGTTATGTCAAGCCAAGCAAAAGCTCCTAGCCGAATCAGTGAGTTAATTAATATTGGGGTGATAGAGTCCTTTATGCAGAGAATACCGTATGATAACATGTTTAATTGAGCTGAGTCTGATGGGGAAGGTAGCTTAAGTGTTCCATCAACTGCTGCTCCTCCCCGTGTTTATAAGTATTTGGTAAGGCATTGTAAAGTGTGGCAGCCCCAAACCTCACTTTTCTAAACCCTTTGAGGAATCAACCTGAAAGCGCTGCTAGAATGGTCACATGGCAGGGTTGGGGGAAAGTTTACAAGCTTTGGAAGTCTGTCTAAAGAATGAAACAAACAAGGCAAAAGTAATAATAATAGACCTAAGAAGGGTGAAAAGGTTAGAGAAGAATTACATAGAGTTAAAATAGGCCTTTGAGGTGCTACTCAAATTCAGCGTTATGATTCTATGAAATGCGTAAGGGAATATTTTCTTGAGGAATTCCTAACATCTAAGGACTTGGGGTCCATTGTGGTGGCACTGTTTGGAAGAAGAGAGCTCGGCAGATTTTGATGTTGCTTTGCGGGGTGGCCCTCCAAAAGTATCTGTGTTCTTTTCCAATACCTTTTTTTTTTTTTTTTTCTTTTTTACTCTAGCAGGCTATGCTGCCTAATTTGTAGGTCATGGGACCAAAAGGAGACCCAAGAAACCCATACGTTGCGTCAAAATGATACTTGCCCAAAGGAAATGGAAGAAAATCATCATGGGTTTATTAGCTTTGCTACAGAGTGCATGTGTGAGGGCAGTGATGGAAACGGGTTGCACGTCGGGTGGGGGACTGTTGAAAAGCAGCCCAACAAAGTAGATCATGGAGAACTGGCATCCTAACACTGTAAACGGGGCTCACAGGCTTGGCTCAGGCTGGAAAGGTTGGGATGAGGTTGGGAGCACTGTCTCAGGCTGGCAAGGCAGACGCAAAGAAAAGAGAAAACTTAAGGCTTGATGAGCAGCTTGTCCCCTTCCCTTTATATTCCTAGTGCTCTCTCAGTGGCATTGGGAAGGGAATAGGAGACACAGGAAACAAATCAGTGGGAAAACCTAGTGTTCTCATCTACTTCCAAACCCTATGGCATGAATTTCCGCAGAAAGCTCAGTGCACGGTTTTCCTCTTTTCTTTGGCCAATAGGACAGTTTTGTGAAAACGGCACTGAAATTGTAGACCCAATAGCAGCCCATTCCACAGCTGCCTGTGGGCTTTGGTTACGTCTATGGAGATTTGACCACTGGTACATTTGGATCCCCCCAAAGCATGTCAAGACTACGTATGCATGCAACAGAAAGAGCACAGATCCTACGAGGGGAGGGCAAAAGTGAGGTGTCAGGCAGGGACACACGGCCCTTTGTGTCGCTGAAAGAGTGGAGTTTGGAAATTTGGAGGATTTCAATTCAGCGTAAACCCCATTAACGAGGACACTGAAAGATAGTGAAGGGTAGCAGACTGTTTTGTTGGTGTGCAGAGATAGGTGGTGGATATTAAGGAAGGAAAGCTGTTTCGATCACTTGCCCTTGTAGTTGCATCTTCCTAAAATGTGTGTTTCACCTTTTGCGTTATGAATAAGGGGTGGGATTGGGAATCCTGGCTGAGTAGCAGCACCTAGGATAACCTGTCACCCTGAGCAGCAGAGGGTCTGGTCCAGGGTCCTGGAACTGTAGCCAGAGCAGGGTGAGCTGAACTGGTCCTGGGCCCAGGAAGGTTTGTAGGGTGGGGCAGGGTGGAGCATGAAGAATTGGCAACAGTTCCACTGGTGTGCCTCTTTGCCCTAAACATCTGAGAGCCCCCAAATATTCTGAGTTTCAGTCGAGCAAGGTTTGGTGGAGTTGGACTCAACATTCCTTAACACTGCAGGTGAAAATGTCAAGGCCATATCCAGGGGTTTCATCAACTCTTACGGCCCTGTAGATAAGCCACATGAATAAGCCTTCCTGGCTGGAGCACCTTTTTAACTCTCAAGAGGTTTCAGAGACCTAATGACCCCTTCGACTTTCCCGAAGGAAACCTTATGTCTAAAAATCCAACATGTTTCTTTCTATTAACCATTGACTTCTGGTGGAAGATGGCATTTTCAAATTGGGAACCTTTACATTCAGTATGATTTTACACAGGGCCAGGAATGACCATGCCCCAATATCTCCACCAACATCGTGTCACTATCCTTAGTGAGGAAGGGGCAGAATCCAGATAATCAGCGGAGTCAGCTGTCAGGGCATGGGCATGTCTTGATCCTGTTACAAGGCAATGGTGCAACTCAAGCTAGACCTGCATCCGTACCTGACTGAAGCCATGAGAACATTAACATTGAGAGGAATGACCTATTCCAGAATTTGGCACATAACCGGTGCTCACTAAAGGTGAGCTGAAGGGAGGAGGTGGCATCGGCTTTCCTTAGGCAATTTGGTGATGAGTGAATAGCTTCTTCTGATGCAGTTTTAAGTCTCAAAGTCATATAGCGTTTGTTGCGTGTTGTGATTTATTTTGCTCTCACACCAACTGTTTGATTTGGTAACCATTTTCTTCCCTTTGATTGTAGGTTTGGTTTAAGAATAGGCGGGCCAGGGAATGGAGAAATGAGAGGTTATTGATCCTGAGGAATGCATTGCCTGCTACCCTGAACCAGCCATTCGTAATGGTGTTGGAGAAGCCCTAGAATGCCTTGTTCACAAGCCAGCTGGAATGCCACTGACCCCTATGCCACCCAGCCCCACCCCCTTACCCACTCTGCACTTGTGTTATCAATAAAGTGGTAAGTTATCAGTGTTTGTCTTTGGGTGCCACGTGCAATGAGTGCGTGTGCCTGGACATCCTTAAGAAAATGCCATTTAAACAGGATGACAAGGAAGCGTCCTTTGACGAGATGACCTCCCACAGTCACTATCAGTAGGCCCTGCACATCACCGAAATTTCCCAAGTGCCTGTGGTGAGCTTGCACTCACCCTTCTATTCTCTCCCATCCCCACAAAAACCCTATCCTCATCCCTTCCCTGTCCCTTTTAGGACCACAGATAGATGCAAGATTGAGTGAGGTGAGTCCCTCTTGAGAGAGCCGTGTGTTCTCTCAAGGAGCGAGTGCCACTCATGCTGACAAGATCAGGCTGAACACTGGCCTCAGAGGGAATCTTCCTGGAAGGCTCCTCCAGGACCTTACAGAAGGCGACCATCAAACACTCACCCAGTGTGCTCCCCATTCCATTCACTGCCCTCCATTTTGTGGAGGACATTGGGGGACATTCTGGCCCACGGGCTCTGCTACTTCAAAGGAAATGTGAGATGAGGTTCCATCAAGACCACAGAGAGGCCTTACACTCTTTGCCATGGTGTCCACTCATCTTTCTTTCTTTCTCTTCCGACCTTTCTGGCTAGTGGGTGTCCAACGTCCCCAACGTGGGGGGGGGTGTCTATCTGTGTGTATGATTTCGGGCTTCTGCAGAGACAAAGGTGTTGTTACTGCTCAGAGACCCCTGGCCATGTTGGGAGTGGGGGAAATTCAAGATCGTTCCCAAGTGTGCTCAATTTCATTCTCACCAGGTGACTTTGAAACCAAAATTTCTGATTTCCTAGTGTTGGCCACTTTCCCTCTCCTTTAAACATGAGGTTTCTCAATACTTTAACTCCCCCTCAGAGCTACGGGGACTATACAGGTAAAGACTAGGACACCATCAGACCCAGTCCTGATCACTTCTCTGATCAGGCCACAGCTCAAAGGACCTCATTCAGCCCTCCCAACCTGAGTCTCAAAGCGAGGGAGTACTCAGCACATATCCCTCAGGTAACCTCACACCCGCTAGGAGAACAGTCTTTGTTCTTGCTCAGGCTGCCTGAAAGGGAGAAAATGTGCATATATTTCCTGTCAGCAGGTGGTGTCTTCATCACATACACTACTTTCTTAAACGTCTCGACTTCATTCTGGTGCCACATGTAGTAAGGCTGAGTGGTCGTAGGAGGCCTAAGAAACATGCAAAGCTTTGCTATGTATAATACCTACCCTTGGGCCATATGTGCAAAGAGGGATGCCTCCTGGAATGAATCCCCTAAACGAACTAATGCCCGCAATGAAACTTTCCTTAATGTTCACTTCAAATATCACAAAAGTGTAGGTCACACTTGAATTATGCTCCATGAGGAAATAACTTGGATTTGCAAAATGTCTAGAGAAACCGGCAACCAACAAATATGTTGCCCTGAGCCAGGTTGCCTTTCTTTTTCTTTCTTTCTTTCTTTAATGTTTTTTAGAGAGAGGGGTAGGGAGAAAGGCAGAGAGGGAGAGAGACAACACTGTACAGTTGCCTTTCACCTGCTTCCAGCCACAGATCTGGTTGGAGACCTGGCCTGCAACCCGGTCATGTGCCCAGCTGGGGAACTGAACCAGCGACCCCTGGGATCCCAGGCCCGCGCTTTATCCACTATGCCACCAGCTGGGCAGGTTGCCTTTCTAAATGTTCATTTTGGTTGAACAGTTATAAGCACAATCTTGTAAGGACCTCAGTATATACAGGAGAGTGTAGTAGTCTAGTAGTTCTGCATGTACGTAGTCTTGCTTTTTCAAGTTCTTCTCAGTAAAGAACGCATGCCAGTGAACTTTCACATGAAGGTTGAAGGTGAAATTGAGTAGAAAGCAGGTGCGAACTATGTATTTGAGGGGAAACCTTTTTAAAAAAGCTAGATTTATGTAAGGTGTCTTTTTTCTATTAAGATTGTATTCATTATTTCCAGAGAGAGGGGAAGGGAGAGCTGGCAGAGAAGGAGAGAAACATCAATGTAAGGTTGCCTTTCACTTGCCTCCAGCTACGGACCTGGCTGGAGAGCTGGCTTGCAACCAGGTTATGTGCCCTGGCTGGGAATCGAACCAGCGACCTTTGGGTTTGCTAAGGTGTCTCTTAATTCAGACAGATAGATTATCACCAGAACCTTGGAGATCTGACTTGGAAATGCCAAGCACCCATTTCATCTACAAGTACTTAGAACAAAGCCTAGTGAGATGGACGTGACTAGAAACCATTCTTTATGCAGCAAGAAAACAGTGCGGTCCCTGCAAGTGGAGGTGAACTTCGACTTTTTCAACAAAGACGAGTGTTCCTCTCAGTGCATTCCAATCAGGGGAGTGAAGTCCTGAGTTGTTTTAAAAAGGAACAGAAATGCATTTGCCTGAATTCTGACCAGGGTGTCGTGCTACCCATTAGGCACGCTCCGAGCTCACCTATGGAACTACTGTTTTACTCATCTGGTGCTGGGGTGACGTCTCCAGGAAATGTTGGAATCCTGAAACTGCAACATCGGAGAGAAAAGAGAGCTGGTCACTCGACTTCCTGACTGATAAGTTCATCTTGGTCTCATCTGACTTCCCGTATCCCAGGGCATAGACTGGGGTGCTCAGAAACTTGAGCGGACCCCTCTGCACTCAGTTGCTGTGATAACATAACTTTTAACCTAAGAATGCTGCACGCCCTAACTTTTATTTCCCATTTAAGTCTTGCCTTATGCCCCCTCTTCCCATTAAGCCGAAGCAGCAAGGTTTCCCAAGATACAAATGGCATATTTTACAAAACTACAACATATATTCAAGAATTTTTAGGGAAACACAAAAGGCCCCATATAGCCCATTTATCTCGAGAAAGGGAAATGAAGTTGAAGGCATCAAGAGGCCTTAAACTCTTCAGATATCAGATATATTACAAGGCCATTGTCATGGAAAAACAGCCCGATCCCTGGCTGGCCAAGAGCCTCATTTGAATGAGTGTTACCCCCTTCACCAAAAGGTGGTGGGTTCAATTCTAGGTTAGGGCACATGGGGAGGTTGCTGGTTTGACCCTTCCTCGGATTTGGTGTGGATCAGCCCATGGGTGTTTCTCTCTCATACAGATGGTTCTCTATTTATGTCTCTCTTTCTCCCTTATCTCTCTCTCTCTCTCTCTCAAATTCATAAACGCACTTGTAAGTTAAATAAACATGCTTGTTTTCAACAAAAGAGTGATACCAAAAGAGAGAAACTCCTATAGCCCACCTCTGCCTTAAGTCCTTTTGCTCTAAACCAGTTGTCATGGCTTTTCCGACTCAGTACCTATACGACACTAAACACAGAGAACTCTGCTCAACTGGCTGCGCCCAATATCATTTTTGTATGTTTTCTCGCTTGCTGTGAGCCTCTAGGGCACTCAGCAACCTTTACTCTTTCTCACACGTACACTGAGTGACTTCAGCGTTCCTGGTGTTTCTTTTCTCCTGGTCAGGTTGGGACAATTTGCAAAAAGAGAGTGGAGATGTCTTTCCTGTGATATCCTAGAGTGTCCTTTTCCTTCTTTTAAAATATATTTCTTTGTTTCAATTGGCTGCGAAACACTTAGTCATGGCCTGGCACAGGGTAGGAGCGAATTAAATGGTGGGTATCATCGGTCCTGGCTGGTGTGCCTCAGTGGCCTGCGGTCCGGCCTACGGTGAACCAAAAGGCTACTAGATGGATTCCCATCAGGGCACGTGTCCGGGTTGCCGGCCAGGTCTCCGGTGGGGGCAAGAGAGAGGCAATCAATCAATGTATCTCTCTCACATCTGTTTCTTTTCTTTCTCCCTCCCTTCCCCTCTCTCTAAAAATAAACTTTTAACATGGTGCGTATCATCGGCTACTCTGTAAACATTTTATATTTCTCCAAGTTCTCCGGAACTAGCATAAGATCCGTCTCCTACCCTCCACAAATCGGCTTGCATGATCCGGCACAGCTGCAACCCCTGGGAAGGTAGACGCTCCACCCTGTCAGGAACAATTGGTCAAGTTGCAACTTGGAGGCCAAAGCTACACTCCCACATGCACCCTACCAGAGCCTGTCTTGCAAGTACACCCTCCATTTTGCGGTCCAACCCCCTGCCGCATGCGCACTTCAGCACGCGTACGCCACCCCCAGGACCGGCGCTAGAGCCTTGTCTGAGTAGACTCCAGAAGTACCTTGATGGAGCCAAGCCGCATGGCAGGCCGAAGACCACGAGAGCAGGGCCAGGAGCAACAGGCCGGCCCAGCTAACGTCCTGCCTCCACGCTCGGGGGACGGGCAGCAGGTGGCCCAGCATGCGGACTTCACCGAGGTGCAGCTGAGGCAGCTAGAGCGCATTTTCCGACGCAACGCCCATCCCGACTTGGCGATGAGGTAAGCGGATTGCCGCTTTCCAGACAACACGTGGCGCTGTGCCTCGGTGGCCTTTGGCGCCCTCTCCCAGGTCCTTCTCCTTCCCTCCTGAACTAAAGGCAACCCGAGGCCTGGAGGGTGTGAGGAAGAGCGGTGGCGGCTCTCCCGCACTTGAGTGGGGGCTGGGGTGGGGGGGGTGCCTTTTGGGACTCAAGGTACATAATGCCAGGCTGTTTTTACATGAATCAAACTGGGGACCAGGCAGGCACCTGTTATTTTATATAACTTTCGATCACAACCAGAGCCTCAATTTAAATGTTGAAAAATCAGTTCACCATAGACTACTTTGGCATTGGTTTTTATAGTCTTCAGTAGTCTGTTGGGAAATTTTGAATAGTGATTGTTGCACATCCTCTTCAACTTGGCTCTTCAGAAGGTACTGTCTCTAAAGCAATCCTCAAGCTACATATTGTAGAAGAGACGGGGTGGGGCTGGTGATTAAAGATTTTAAAAGTAAGCAAAATGAAAGATTGAAGAGTAGAGAGTGTGTGCTGCCCTTGACCATCTACTAGCAATGTACTCCAGCCTAGGCATCACTGAGAGAGAGAGAGAGAGGAGAGAGAGAGAGAGAGAGAGACAGACAGACAGACAGACAGACAGAGAGACAGAGACAGAGAGACACAGAGGAGAGAGAGACAGAGAGGAAGGAAGGAGAGGCTGAGCTATTTAAGGATGCAATTTAATTGATAAAAGAGGTAAGAGGGATGGTGGAAAGTTGGTGATCTGTCCTCTGTTGGAGAACCAGTCATTTTGCAGTTGATAGCACTCAAAGAAACAGTGAGTTAGAATTTCATGTATTCTTGGGAACTGTGCCCCCATGAGACTCGGCTTTGTAAAACTGCCTTGTCCAATTAATTTCACTGTACATCCTGAAATGGTGTGAGTTTCTCTACTATAGCAAGTGATACATAAAATAAATCATGGGTTTCCCTGAAAATAATTTAAGTATGATGGAAATAACATTCTATAGGCAATGTTCATCCACATCTCTGGATACTGAACGTTTGCGGTTTTCTTCTCTCAGACAGGCCATTGGGACATGCATGAATGTGCCTGAAGCCAGAGTGCAGGTCAGTAAAACCTGGAAAAAGCCACTGGGTGGGGCAGCCCTTTAAAACCCGCTTGAGGGCTTATGCATCTTCGTCCAAGACAGTCTCAAGTTGCTGTGGTTTTCTAGTCTGTTCCATCATTGGAACAGAAGTTTGGTGTCTGAGTTCAGACAATAAGTAGCCCTGGCTGGTAGCTCAGTGGATTGGAGCCAGCCTGCGAACCCAAAGGTCACTGGTTCGGTTCCCAGTCAGGGCACCTAACCAGGTTGCAAAGCCAGGTCTCCAGCCAGGTCAGTAGCTGGAAGCAGGTGAAAGGCAACCATACATTGATGTTTCTCTCCCTTTCTTTCTTCCTCCCTCCCTGCCCTTCTTAGCAAAAATAATGAATAAAAAAATCTTTTTAAAAAAAAGAAGATGAATAAACTCAACTTTTGGTAATTGCTGATTGTCAGAGGGAACATGATTTCCAATTGGAAAAAGTTACTGCAAGCTGTATGTACATATGTATACTTACCTATTGTATGTGTATTACACACATGCACGTTTGCGCACGCGCGCGTGCGCGCGCGCACACACACAGCTCAACTCCCAAAACTGATATGCTTGAGCAGATCTCTTGGGGCTAGAGCAAAAAAGGGGCATACTAAATTACTCAAAATCATCCATAAGCTCAATCCATAGTGGGTAACTTGATAAACATTTTGAAACTGGGGAGGGAATAATTCACACATTGAAACACAACAAATGAGCAACTCAGTTCTCTTTAGTTAAGGTGAGAGTAATATTGGGGGCATAGTTCCCAAGTCCAGGCACCTGTTTCTCCCTCCGTTTTCTTCTTTTTTAGAAGAGAGGAAGAGAAACATTGATGTGAGAGAGAAACATTGATTGTTTGCCCCTGGCACGTCCCCAGCTGGACGCCTGGCCCATAACCTAGGCATGTGCCCTGACTGGGAATTGAACCAGTGACCTTCTGGTTCCCAGGACAGCACTCAGTCCACTGAGCCACTCCAACCAGCCCCCAACCAGGGCTCCTGTAGTTCTCCTTAAGGGTTTGGTAAAACTGTGTGTGGAGTAGGAGCCCTAAATTTTAGTCCTCTTTTTTTTTTTTTTTTTTTTTAGGTTTTTTTATTTCATTATTTTAGAAAGAGGGGAAGGGAGAGAGGCAGAGAGGGAGAAAGACATCAATGTACGGTTGCGTTTCACCTGCCTCCAGCCACAGACCTGACTGGAGACCTGATTTGCAACCTGGTTATGTGCCCAGGCTGGGGAATCGAACCTGCAACCTTTGGGTTCGCAGGCTGGCGCCTTATCTACTGTGCTACCAGCCAGGACACTAAATTTTAGTTTCCTAAACTACTATGATATGTCAGCCTGCAAACATTGCTGACATGGTTGGTTGTGCATTATTGTGGGGATGCAACAGAGGGTTGCAACTTTTAAAATACGGCTAAAGATATGTCTAAAAAAGGAAATAAACGGAAACAATCTCACAATTCTATCCACCGAAGAAAGGCGTGTTAGGTGAGCTTAATACAGAGTGAATTGTGTGTCCCGGGGGATACCGCACACAGTGAGAATTTAGAAACTACCAAACGCATTAACAAATATTCTCTTGAGGCATTTCGAATACCTAAGACATCTTTTCTTCCTTATAGTGGAGAGAAGGGTTGGGTGGAACTTGTTGGTAGTAGCGGGAGGTGTCTCTTTGTTCAGGCTGGATGCTCACCTGGGGTCTTTGGAAACACTTTCTCATTTCCTCAGTCAGTGGATCAAGAGGTGATTTTCTGAGACCATAGATAAACCTAAGTTGCATCAAAGCATGACTTGGGGCAGGGGGAACGGAGAAAAAAAGTAAGGGCGAAAAAATGAGGATGGGTTCATTCGTGTTGCTGCCCGCAGTGTGTGTGAGCGCACTGACGGAATCTGGCTGCAGATGCCCTGGCCAGCTGCCAGGAAAGCAGCCCAGCCGGGAGGGCCACTGCGTGCCAAGGGCAGGGATCACAGTCGGGGCTGAGCAGGGCTTGGGAGGACCAGGGCTCTGCTTTCCAACTTCAGGCATGATAACATGACTTGCATATATTGACAAGTGACACACAAAATAGGATTAGTAGGCACCCATCATGTCACGGAGATACAAACAAATAGAGAATGAAATGTCCTTTTCTTGTGATGAGAACTTTTAGAATTTGTTCTCTGAACAACTTTCATATGATTCCTCGGAGCAGTGCCAACATCCCCAGGACTAATTTATCATATGTAACTTCATACCTTTTGAGCACCTTCCTCCAACTCCCCTCCAACGGTTGTCCTCATTCTCTCCCCTTTGCGCCACCCCCCTTACCCCACAGCCCACCTCTCTCAGGCCATCCCCACTCCCGTTGTTCCTGTCCATGGGTCACGCATATCACTTCTTTGGCTACTCCATTTCCTGTACCGTGCTTGAAATAGGTATCCTGTAAGTGCAAGTTGGGACTTCTTAATGCCCGCAAGTCTTCACCTGTTTCCCCACAGCCCCTCTCACCTGGCAAACATCAAAATGCTACCTGTATCCGTGATTCTGATTCTGTTCTTCCTGGTCACTTAGTGCGATTTTAGATTCAAGATTTGATTGGTATGCGTTTATTGCCATTGTATTGTTCATAGTTTTGATCTTTTTCTCAAGTAAGTTCCTTTACAATAGCATATAATCGTGGTTTGGTGATGATGAAGTCCTTTAGTTTTCTCTTGTCCAGAAGCAATTTATCTGCCTTTCCATTCCAAGTGATAACTTTCCTGGATGTAGGTCCCTGCTCTTCACAACAATGAATATTTCTCTCTCTCTCTTGCCAATCTTTTCTAACCTGCAGAGTTTCTTTTGAGAAAGCAACTGACATTCTTACAGGAACTCTCCTGAAGGTAACCAAGCTCTTTTCTCTCGCTGCTTTTAAGATTCTCTCTTTTAAGCCCTGGCTGGTGGCCCAGTGGATAAGGCACCGGCCTGCAAACCCAAAGGTCGCTGGTGCGATTCCCAGCCAGGGCACATAACCAGGTTGCAAGCCAGGTCTCCAGCCAGGTCCGTAGCTGGAGGCAGGTGAAAGGCAACCATACACTGATGTCTCCCTCTCTCCTTCTCTCTGCTTCTCTCCCTACCCCTCTCTCTAAAACTAATCATGAATAAAAGCTTAAAAAGAAAAAGATTCTCTCTTTATGTTTGAGTTTGGCATTTTAATTATGTTGTGTCTTGCAGAGGGACTGTCTGTGTCCATTTTGCTTGGGACTCTGCTGCCTAGACTTGCCAGTCTATTTCCTTTACCAAATTAGGGAAATTTCCTTTTGTTATTTCTTCCAGTAGATTTCCAATTGCGTGCTCATCCTCTCCTCCTTCCAGCACCCCTATAACGCGAATGCCAGTATGCCAGAAGTTGCGCTGTACCACCTAGGCTGTTTACACTTATCCCCACCCTTTTTTGATTCTTCCTACTTCTTCTTGTTT
The DNA here is from genome assembly GCA_004026585.1 of Noctilio leporinus. Classification (NCBI taxonomy): domain Eukaryota; kingdom Metazoa; phylum Chordata; class Mammalia; order Chiroptera; family Noctilionidae; genus Noctilio; species Noctilio leporinus. The sequence continues at coordinate 18,793 of PVIW01013334.1, forward strand.
TGATTGGTTGTTTTTTGTTTCCTCATGTTCCGTATCTACCGTCAATTCCCTGTAAGTGTTGTTTGCTTATACTAGTATGTCCTTCACTGCTGCCTGGGTCTTTTTGAAGCTGTTGAGGTACTCATTGTGTACCTTGAGCATCCTTATAGCCAGTGTTTTGAATGATGCGTCTGATAAGTTGCTCATCTACATTGTGTTTAGTTCTTTTTCTGGAGTTTTGACCAGCTCTTTAATTTGGGCCATGTTTCTTTGTCTCCTCATTTTGACAGTTTCCCTGTCTTTCTTTCAATGCATTAGGTCGAGCTGCTATGATTCCCTGTCTTGGTAGCATGCCTGAGGCAGTGAGTGTCCAGTAGCATCCGGTGGCACAGCCTCCCTGATCACTCAAGCTGGGTACTCAACGCGCACCCTACATGTGGGCTGAGCGCACTGTCCTCTTACAGTTAAGCATGCATTACTGTGTCCAGGTCAATGGGAGTGACTTAGCCAGGCCAGTCACGTGCATGGTATGTTTGTGATCACGGACCACCAGCCTCTGCCCTCTGTGGAGCATTAGCTGTGGGGCATCAGGGTGGTGGTGTTCTGACGTGGTTTGTAGCTGTCCCCTGGGTGTGCGGACTGTAGGGTTTCCGCATGGTGCAGCCAGGGCCAGCAACACCCTACGTCCTACCCAGGGCCACCCACCCTGAGCTACAAAGCAATCTGCAGGTAGCTATCGCTTGTGCTGGGCTTGCAAGTTTCCAAGGGAAGCCAAGCTGTGATCCAAAGCAGGCTGCTGCTATTGGCAGGCCCTGGGGCTACTTAGTCAGAGGGACCAGGCTGGGGCTCCCTGTGGCTGGTTGTTGCTTATCTGAAAGGATTTAGGAAAATGTGAAGCCTGAGCTTAGACAGCCACATATGGAAAAGCTGTTAACAGCTAGGGTGGGATGTGAGTGGGTTGGGGCTGAGCCTCAGGGGATCTCCAGGACAGAGCTAACAGTGTTAGATAGGGTGATGATGTCTCATTTGTGGTTCTGTCAGGGGAGAGCTCAGAAAAGGAAAAATGGCCTCTGCCCATCTTTCTATCTGAGCCAGAGCTGACCCCATCTGTCACACTGATGCCACACACCTCAGTTCCTTCCCGTAAGCCTCTGATACATTTCAATCTTGGGCCCTAGTGCTGGAGTCAGAGGGATTAATCTGAGTAATGCCATGTGCGTGCACTCCTGAAGAGGCACTGCTTGGGACTCCCGCAGTTCCTTTCTTTGAATCAAACGTCCCTGGCATTTGCCGCCAAGTTTACGCGGGCTTATCTTCTTGGCACTGGAGCACTGGGCTGTGGCCTGGTGGGGTGTGGGGACCCCTTGCTCCTGAAGGTTTATCCACCACACACCAGCCCAATTGCACATCACCGCATCTCTGTGTTTCCTATCAGCCTGCCTGGCTGTGGTATTTTGAGTTCTGTACACTTCCATTCACCTTGACTTCTGAGGGTTCTCAGTGATGGCTGTTGTGTAGTTTAGTTGTAATTTTGATGTGGTTGTGCGAGGAAGGGAAGCCACGTTGCCTATGGCTCTGACTTGTCCAAAAACAATTTGAATGGAGGTCCTCTCCTCCAACCATCTTGCAAATAGAGTAAGACTTGATTTAGGAAACCAGCATTGGCAATCAGTAGGATAAGCATATATCTCAGTTAGCCCAATTTTTGTTCTGCTTATGTTTATGCAGTTTAAAAAAACTATTTTATTTATTATTTTTAGAGAGAGGTGTAGGGAGAGAGGCAGAGAGGAAGAGGCATCAGTGTACGGTGGCCTTTCACCTGTCTCCAGCAACGGACCCCTGCCTCCAGCAGCGGACCTGGCTGGAGACCCGGCTTGCAACCTGGTTATGTGCCCTGGCTGGGGAATGGAACCAGCAACCTTCGGGTTAGCAGGCCAGCACCTTATCCACTGTGCCACCAGCCAGGGCTGTTTATGCAGTTTTGAACATGGGTGCATGAGGATGTCCCATCATGACCTTGATTACAGTTTCTGTGTTGACAACACACTCTTGTAGTGCAAGGACCCAAACTCTCAGTTTAAAGCTGGAAAATGTGGCCTGAGGCAGCAAGAGAGGGCCTCTTCTGTCCTTTAAAAATTGCAGTTTGGATAATTCTGGAAGGACTTAAACGTGAAACCCCAGTAACTAGGATACTGAGAATATAGTGGAGTGTAAATGACAGTTTGTTTGGAAAAATAGGTGTTGGATATTTAGAGTGGAGTCCTTTCGTGACCCCCTGCACACATGGTTTTGTCTCTCTTTCTAAAACGCCTCTCCCACCTTCTTGCCTGTAGGATAAGGATCTCCTGGCTGAGTAGGATGGCTGGGAGGGCCCACCATGCTGGACAGCAGCCGCCATGGTCCAGGGTCCTGGAACTGTAGCCAGAGCAGAGTGACCTGACCTGGTCCTGAGTCACAAAAGATTTGGAGGGTGTGGCTGGGTGGAGTGTGCCAAATTCACAGCAGTACCAGTGGTGATTTACCATGCCCCCACCCCCACCCCTTGGTTGGGCAAAGATTTTTAGAGTTTTAAGAAATCTGGAAAACAGAACCAAGTATATGAATACAAGGAATAGGCCTTCAGTGGTCAGGGGAACGGGGTAGGGGGGAGGGGGGAGGCCGGGGCAAAGAAGGGGAGCAGCTTAGACAAGAACCTAGTATAAAGGAACCATGGACATGGACAACAGGTGGGATTGACTTTGGGGGCAATGGGTGGGTGGGGGGACAGAGGGGAGCAAAAAGGGGATGGATGTAATACAACAATAAAATTAAAAAAAAAAGAAATCTGGGACAAATCTAAGCAATGATTATCTCAGCATTTAAAAAATCTTAAGATCGCACCCAAGGCTTCAGCTTTACTTGTGTCCCAACAAGACAAGCCACCAACTCCGGGGACACCCCATGACCAAGCCTTGTTCCCGGTATCATCTGTTTAGTCATGAAGCATTTTTGGAGGGTGAAGGACTCTTTGGGCATCCTTGAATGAAAGTTTTGTGTAACATTCTAATACACTCCTGGGAGTTGTCACTGTACCGTGAAGTAGGGTCTTTTGAAAATAGGGCTGTTCCCTCAGCAGGAGTTTAGAAGACACCTCGTTTTTACTATGATCTGCTTCCCCACAGGTCACAGACATACAAGGCAAAGTGGTAACAGCAGGTACAGAGGGCCATCCCTCAGTTCCACCTGCTTCTAGGAGTCGGGACAAGTCAAAGTAAAGGTGGGAGGAGAGAGAAAGCAATAAGCCAAACCATAGCCTGGCACATAGTCAGTGCTCACTGAGTGTGGAAATGTTCCTAGGGTACTTGACCTAGCAGCAAATAGGTTCTTCTGAAGCCTCTTCCAATCTGAAGGCCTTAGACAGTTGCTTACTGTGTTTTCTTCAGCTATGACATTCACTGCTCCATGTCCTAAATCCATGCCTTCTTCTCTCTTATTGAAGGTTTGGTTTAACAACAGGAGGAGACATCAGAGAGCAGCAAGGAACAGAAACATGCAAGTCATGGCCCAGGCTCACGCTGTTGGCATCAATATGGGTGGACCCCAGAATGCCACCCTTAATCCGCAGCTTGCTTGGATGCACTACCAGCAGCAGGCATGGATATGGAATCCTGACCCAATGCTGCTGAGGTTTCCACCACCGCCCATGCTACCCTTTCCTCCTCCATTGTTGCCTCCTCCCATGCCCTTGGTTTTTCCACATTTGCCTCCTGATGGCCCATTTCCACTTGTCTGGGCCTGGTATATTTTTCTGTTTTATCCATGCATGGTACTTTTGTAACTCCCTTTTTCAACAGTTCAACAAATATCTGCTATGTACATCAAATGAAAGAACTGAGCCACTGAACCACTCTTTGATGGCACTGTTTTGTAGTTTCAATAAAGTTGTGAATTCTCGGTACATTTGCACGGTGTCACATGCGATGGTTAAATGCGATGGAAATTCCTAAGGAAATGCCACAGAATTGGAACACACCTAACATATCCCCCAACACCTCAGCCTCCCCACCCCCACCCCTGGGCCCTGTCCACTGGGACCTCACTGGTTCGCAAAGCCAGACATGGTGAGTCCCTAAGGACAGAACAGTGTGTTTCAAGGCAGGCCTGAGGCCCATTCAGGGTGACAGCTCAGGCACAGCAGAGGGACTCCAAGGGAATCTTCCTAAAAGGTGACTCACAGGGCTGTACATAGGTGTGGGAGGCCAGCAATCATTGGGTACTGGCCACATGCCCTTCTCTCCTTCCTTCCCTTATGTAGAGGGGCAAGGGGACACAAGCCTTTCTGGAGAGAGGGTCCTGCCTTTGCAAAAGCACCACTAGAAGGCTAATACAAGAGTAAAAATGGAGTAATGGTAAAGGAAGACTTTTCCTTCTCTGAACTGGTATGAGTAATCATCACAAATCATCAAGATGATTAGCTCACAGAAAAGCAGTGTGAGTTCAAGCCTTTGCATTCTTACCTAGCCTCACATCCATTCTTTTTTTCTCCCAGGAATCAAATAAATTATTTGGGGCTATAGGAGATGCATTGCATTAAAATTGAAGATAATGCGTGGGGTGCACCCAGCTCCTTTGACAGAGAGTTGTGGTTTATAACAGCATCTAGAGACAGTTTTGGAGAGGTTGTCATGCTTTCTTTTGATGTTTAATTAAAAAGCAAACAAACATGCCCAAGTGTCATCAAGCTAATTGAATCAGTTTAAGTTTTCTTTTTATAGCAAGGGTACTATTTGTAATAGGGAAAACTTGGGACCTGAGAGACTAATCAAGAGAAAATTAATGGATAAATGGTGGTAAATTCACAGAATGAAATATCACGAAGCCATAATGAATGGGCTACAATTTCATTCTACGTTATAGATGATGTCACAGTCATAATACTGAATGGAAGAATTCAGTCACAAAATTTCTGTATTCTGCTCTTCTACCTACGTGAAATTCCAATGATTGCAAGACTAATGCATGATTTAAAGTCAGGATACTGGTTATGCTTTGCGGGCAGTATGTTTGACACCCACGAGGGTTACTATAGTGGTGAGAAATGTCCAGTAGCTGATCTGAGTGTCGGTTAAGGAGGCATTCGTTTAATATAAATTTATCAAGCTACGATTCTGATTCATTTGCTTTTCTGTATATGTGCCATATGTCAGTAAAAGTTTAAATATAAAAAATAATAAAAGTACACTGGAAGAGACTCCATCCAGGCCAGCACCAGGCCCTGCTACCTTCCTCATCCCCACCACTACCACCAGACCCAGAATGTTAGTACGGCTCCTTCCCCAGCTCAGTCTTGACTATCACACCTTGGAAGTATATTCGTCTTCTTCCAGAGAACCTTATTTCTGGCTCTTAACACATCTCTGGGCACAGAGCTCATACACCCAGAGTAGCTTATGTATGAGCTCTGTGCCTGGATCTGTGTCAGAGCCAGTAACCACTATGTGCTTATTGACTGAAGCATATGGTGGTATAAAAAGATATGAGGCACTTTATAAATAAAAATACTTGTATGAATTGTTACAGAAGGAGGTAAGGTGAAGCTGCATGGTGAGTGGACATTGGGAAGTTTTGGCATCACATCAATTAATCCTCACAACAGCCCATGACAATTGGTAGTTACCACTGTTGCTCCTGTTTAAGGTAATTAAGGGAAAGCAAAGTGAGAAATAGCAGATGGCCAGATTACCCAGATAACAAGTGAAAGTTTCCGATGCCAGCAGTCTCATTCCAGGGTTCTTGCTTTTATAAATCTGTCACCAACCATGATGACCTGACACTTCTGCTTGGAATGGGGCTGCATTTGAACTTCAAAATAAAATTGTAATGTACCTTTAGAAGTTTAAATAAATACTAGCATGGCCGGTACAGAGGCACAGCAACACACAGCCATGTTGCACAACATCCATGTTATCTGCCTGCTTGTCAGGTAACAGTGGAGCACTGGCCCTGGATGTCACAGATGTCCTAGCTACTCTGACGCAGAGCAGGAGAAAACCCCTGTGTGTCTCACACTCAGTTAGTGACCCAAGACTGAAAATGCATCATTGAGGCCCTCACCAAGAGAAGGGAAGCCTGAATAATGTCCAAGAGCCATGGTTAAACTCAGAGAGGTGTGAGGGGGGATTGCCGTGCCGTGGTATTGCTTTAAAAGTGGGGTGGTCAACACCAAGGTGAGAAGTTTTTGCACAGCAAAGGAAACCATCAACAAAATGAAAAGACAACTTGCTGAATAGAAAAAAGGTATTCTCAAATGATACACTCAAGGGGTGCATATCCAAAATATATGAGGAACACATTCAAACTGCCACTGAAAAAACCCAACAATCCAATTTACAATTGGACAGAGGATGTGAACAGACATTCCTCCAGAGAGGACCAGCAGATGGCCAACAGGCTGGTGAGAAGGTGGTCAACATCATTAATCAGGGAAACGCCAATCAACATCACAAGGGGATATCACTTCACACCTGTCATAATGGCAATGATCAAAAATCAACAAAAAGCATGTGTTGGTAAGGATACAGGGAGGAGGGGACCCTCATGCACTTTGGTAGGATTGTAAATTAGTAGTTTGAAGATCCTATTACGTAGAAAGAAGGTATGGCTCTGGCTGGTGTGAGTCAGTGGATTGAGTGCTGGCCTGGGAACCAAAGGGTCGCTGTTTGGATTACTTGTAGGGGCACATGCTTGTGTTGCAGGCCAGGTCCCCACATGGGGGCATGCTAGAACCACCAGACATTGATGTTTCTCTCTCTCCCTTTCCATCTCTGTAAAAATAAATAAAATCTTTTTAAAAAATGTATGAACTGTGTGTTAGGGAGAACCTTTTTTAAAAACACTATATTTGTGTAAGGTGTGTCTTAATTCAGCAAATAGACTATCATTAGAACCTTGGAGATCAGACTTGGAAATGCCCGACAATCAAAATTCCAAGCAACTATTTTCTCTACAAGTGCTTGGAACGAAGGATAGTGAGATGGACGTGACTAGAAACCATTCTTTATGCAGCAAGAAAACAGTGTGGTGTCTGCAAATGGAGGTGAAAATCGACTTTTTTAAAATTTAATTTTATTGTTGTTGTATTACATCCATCCCCTTTTACTCCCCTCTATCCCCTTCACAATCGACTTTTCAACAAAGACAAGAGTTCCTATCAGTGTATTCAAATCAGGGGAGTGAAATCCGGAGTTGTTTTAAAAAGGAACAGAAATACATTTGCCTGAATCCTGACCAGGGTGTTGTGCTGACCATTGGGTACGCTCTGAGCTCACCAATGGAACTACTGTTCTACCACGCACTCATTTGGTGCTGGGGTGACATCTCCAGGAAATGTTGGAATCCTGAAACTGAAACATCGGGGAGAAAAGAGAGCTGGTCACTTGACTTCCTGACTGATAAGTTCATCTTGGTCTCATTCGACTTCCCATATCCCAGGGCATAGACTGGGGTTTTCAGAAACTTGAGCAGACCCCTCTGCACTCAGTTGCTGTGATAACCTAACCTTCAACCTAAGAGTGCTGCACGCAGTAACTTTTATTTCCCATTTAAGTCTGGCCTTATGTTCCCTCCTTCCATTAAGACAAGGCAGTGGGGTTTTCTGGTGAAAGGGAATATTTGCTTCAGCCACTTCCTCTTAGCAGACATGGACTTACTTTCTTTTGTGGAGCTCTCACACAAGATCACCTTCTTTTGGCAAGTGAGGCAAATGTTCAGCGGCCTGGTATTGCAAGGGTGAAAACCATGAAGAATTGGTGTCACTCTTTTATGCTGCTCTTCCAAGCACAGTTCCTCTTTTTCTCCTGGAGAACATTCTGGTTAAAGCAGAAACCACGATAGTCATCTCTGCACTTGGGGACTTTTGTGGGTATACAGCTCATTCCCTTCACATCACAGGTAAGGGGACACCAGCCCAGGGCAGTGGGGTGGCCTACAAAGACAGCATGCAGACTTCGTTCCAGAGAAGGCCAGCCGCTAGGTGTCCATGCTTGTCCTTGGCCTAGAGTAGCCTGGTTGGGCACTGCACACCCAGGTTCAGCTCTGCAACACTTACCACCTCCATTCTGCACAGAACTCTTTTTTTAGGGGGGATGTTAACTCAAGTGTTCTCACTCAGCGTCAGCACTAGGCCACTGCCCCACTCCATCCCCCAGCCACTCAGTATCCTGGTGTTCACTCTTCCTCAGCAAGCATCAGAGCCTTGAGAGTGATGCAGTTTGTACTCAGCTCACAAAGACCAAGCCTGAGTTCACGCCATTTCCTCCCATCTACTTGCAAAGCCAAGCCTGCCACCTGGCTGCACAGCTCAGGAACAACAGCCTGCTCTGCTCCTGTGACGAATTAACTTCTGTAGGCACGCAGGCTGATGGCTTGGGAACCTTCATTATGCCCATAGGAATGCAAAAGTGTCCGGAAGCACGTTCTTCTGCTTCTCACAAACAAGGAGGCGCAAGTGATTTAAAAGGTGCTGTTCAGGCACAGGTAGCGGTGGTAAACCTGGCTCCCTCCAAATCTCAGGCCCCCTGCAAAACTGGGTCCTGTGTGAGAACTGCAGAAGTGGAACATGATTTTCTCTTTCAGGCCCAAGAATCTTGGCCTGGCTTGGGGTGGGGGTGGAGACAAGTAGAGTCCAAGGAAGAGTCTCTGTCCCTTTCCATTAGAACACTGTAGAACATGGAGTGAAGCAAAAAATATTTTGAAATCTGAAGTGGAAAAAGAACTTGCAGAGACCTAGGACAAGAAAGAAACGTATGTCAATAGCTGTGCGCACAGCTTTTGTGGGGGTGAGGGATAGGGATATATGGGTGGTAAGCTGGACCGGGAGGTAGGCAGTGGGAGGTGGGCTTTATAAAACAAGATACAGAGAAAGGAAAGACTCAGGTTCATATGCAAATGAGTCCTTAGCTTCTTCCACAGGTCCCATCACAAGGTCAAGCAACACAGCTGCCTTTTTCTCTGGCCTACCTTCCTTTTAACTCCAATGGTCACTTTAAGGGTTTTCACCAGGATTGAAATATT
>PVIW01013335.1:0-27821 GCA_004026585.1 Noctilio leporinus
CCTCAGACAAGGGTCTGATCTCCAAAATATATAAAGAACTAATGCGACTCAACACCAGGGAGACAGACAGCCCAATTAAAAAATGGGCAAAGGACCTGAACAGACAACTCACTGAGGAAGATATACAAAGGGCCCAGAGGCATATGAAAGAATGCTCAACATCACTAGTCATCAGAGAGATGCAAATTAAAACTGCATTGAGATACCACCTCACACCTGTCAGAATGGCAATCATCAGGAAATCAACAAACAAGTGTTGGCGAGGATGCGGGGCAAAGGGAACCCTCACACACTGTTGGTGGGAATGTAGGCTGGTGCAGCCACTGTGGAAAACAGTATGGGGTTTCCTTAAAAAACTAAAAATGGAACTGCCTTTTGATCCAGTGATTCCACTTCTTGGACTATACCCAAAGAACTCTGAAACACCAATTCATAAGAACCTATGTACACCTATCTTCATAGCACTATTTACAATAGCCAAGTGCTGGAAACAGCCTAAGTGCCCATCACTGGATGATTGGATCAAAAACCTTTGGTGCATTTACACAATGGAATCCTATATAGCAGAAAGAAAGAAGGAACTGGTACCCTTTGCAACATCATGGATGAAACTGGAGAGTATTATGCTTAATAAAATAAGCCAGTCAGTGAAGGACAAATACCATATGATCTCACCTATTACGGGACAATAATGAGCAAATCTAACAAGCAAAACAGAACCAAATATATGAATACAGTGAATAGGCCTTCAGTGGTCAGGGGGAAGGGAGTTGTGGGGAGGGGCAAGGAAGAGGCAAGGAAGGGGAGCAGCTTAGACAAGAATCTAGTATAATGGAACCACGGACATGGACAACAGGTGGGATTGACTTTGGGGGGAATGGGTGGGTAGGGAGGGGGACAGAATGGAGCAAAAAGGGGATGGATGTAATACAACAATAAAATAAAATAAAAACTTGGTAGTAAACTTAACAACCACAACAAAAAATATCATGTTTATGTATTTACATATAAGGAGAAATTTATTTCAAAATACAACATTTATGTGATATGCTGTTTATGGTACTAAAATTTTGCCAATTTATCATGTGCCCCCTGTATATGTTTATTGTTTTTAAAAATTCATTAAGATATTTTATTTATTTTGCTATTACAGTTGTCCCGATCTTCCACCCATTGCCCCTCTCCACCCAGCACTCCATTTCTTCCAGCAATGTGTATATGTTTATTCTTATGCCAGTACCAGACTCTTTTGATTACAGTGGCCTTGTAGTATAGTTTGATATCTGGTATTGTGATTCCTCCTACTTTGTCATTTTTCTCAAGACTGTTGTGGCTATTTGTGGTTGTTTTTGGCTCTATATAAATTTTATTTTATTTTATTATTTCATTATTAAAATATTTTATTTATCTATTTATGTATTTATTTTAAGATTTTATTTCATTATTATTTTTAGAAAGAGGGGAAGGGAGAGAGGCAGAGAGGGAGACAGATATCAATGTCTAGTTGCGTTTCACCTGCCTCCAGCCACAGAGCTGACTGGAGACCTGGTTTGCAACCTGGTTTGCAACCTGGTTATGTGCCCTGGCTGGGGAATCGAACCTGCAGCCTTTGGGTTCGCAGGCCGGTGCCTTATCCACTGTGCTACCAGCCTGGGTATTTATTTTTTAAATATAATTTTATTGTTGTTGTGTTACATACATCCTCTTTTTACTCCACTAGAGTTTATTTATTGTTTTTAGGGAGAGGGGAAGGGAAAGAGGAAGAGAGGGAGAGAGACATTGATGTATGGTTGCCTTTCACCTGCCTCCAGCTATGGACCTGGCTGAAGACCTGGCTTGCAACTTGGTTATGTGCCCTGGCTGGGAATTGAACTAGTGACCTTTGGGTTTGCAGGCTGGTGACTTATCCACTGTGTCACCAGTCAGGGCTTCCATATTAATTTTTGTAGTACTTTTTTCTAGATCTGTGAAATTTGTCATTGGTATTTTAATTGGGATTGCACTGAATCTATAGATTGCTTTGGGTAGTATGGACATTTTAATGATGTTAATTCTTCCCATCTTCCTTAATTTCTTTCTTCAGTGTTTTGTTGTTTTTTTTAGTACAAGTCTTTTACCTCCTTGGTTAAGTTTATTCCTAGGTGCTTTATTTTTCTTTTGCTATTTTAAATGGGATTTGTTTTCTAGCTTCTGTCTCTGATGTTTCATTGTTGGTATACAAAAATACCTTTGAGCCCTGGCTGGTGGCACAGTGGATAAGGAGCCGGCCTGCGCACCCAAACGTCACTGGTGATTCCCCAGCCAGGGCACATAATGAGGTTGCAAGCCAGGTCTCCAGCCAAATCTGTAGCTGGAGGCAGGTGAAAGTCAACCATATATTGAGGTCTCTCTCCCTCTCTGTCTCCCTTCCCTTCTCTCTGAAAATGATAAATAAAATCTTTAAAAAATACCTTTGATTTATGAATATTGTCTATATCCAGGTATTTTGCTAAATTTGTTTATTAGGTCAAGTAGGTTTTTGATAGAGTCTATCGGGATTTTTATGTATACTATCATGTCACCTGCAAATAAGGACAGTTTTATTTCCTCCTTTCCAATTTGTATACCTTTGATTCCTTTTTCTTGTCTGATCACTATGGCTAGACCTTCCAAAATGATGTTGAACAGAAGTGGAGAGACTGGACAGCATTGACTTGTTCTTGGTCTTATGGGAAAAGCTTTTAATCTTTGCCCATTGATTATGATCTTGGCTGCAGGTTTCTCATATATGGCCTTTATTATGTTGAGGTATACTCCCTCTATTTTCACTTTGTTGAGTGTTTTTATCATAAATGGGTGCTGTAATTTACCAAATGCTTTTTTTTGGCATTTATTGATATGATCATATGGTTTTTGTTTTTTATTTCCTTAATGTTTATTGTTTTGTGAATATTATACTATCCTTGCATCCCTGAGATGAATCCCACTTGATAATGGTGTGTGATCTATTTATGATCTTTTAAATTTATTGCTGGATCCGCTTTGCTAATATTTTGTTGAGAATTTTATCATGTATGTTCATCGGAGATATTGGCCTGTAGTTTTCTTTCTTCATTGGGTCTTGCCCTGGTTTTGGGATAAGAATAAAATTGGCTTCATAGAAAAAGTTTGGGAATCTTCCCTTTTCTTGGATCTTTTGGAATAGTTTGAGGACATTCTCTAAATGTTTGGTAATATTCGCCTATGTAGCCATCTTGTCCAGGGACTTTGTGCACTGAGATTTTTTTGGTTACAGAATTTTGCTAGTTGTTATTGGTCTATTTGGGCTTTCTGCTTCTTCTTGATTCAATTTTGGAAGATTATGTTTCCAGAGATTTGTCCATTTCACCTAAGCTGTCAAGTTTCTTGTCATATGGTTTGTAGAAATTTCTTGCAATCCTTTCTATTTCCCTAGAATCAGTTGCGATTTCTCCTTTTCCATATCTGATTTTATTCATTTGGGTCATTTCTCTTTTTCTTGATGAATCTGGTTAAAGGCTTTCAAATTTTGTTTATTTTTTCAAAGAACCAGCTGCTGGATTTATCGATCCTTTGAATTGTTCTTTTAGTGTCTATGTCATTTAAGTCTCCTTTGATCTTAATTATTTCCTTCGTTCTACTTTCTCTGTGCTTTGCTTGTTGTTGTTCCTCTAGTTCTTTTAGCTTTATGGTTAGGTTGTTTATTTGATGTTCTTCTATCCTCTTTAGGTAGGCCTGTACTGCTAAGAAGTTCCCTCTCAGAACTGCCTTCCCTGTGTCCCATGGGTTTTGGGCTGTTATGTATTTATTTTTCATTTGTTTCTCGGAAGTTTTTGATTTCTTCTTTGATCTCATTGTTAACCCATTAATTACTTAATAGCATGTTGTTCAGTCTCCATGAATTAGATTATTTTTGTTTTTTTCCTTGAGGTTGTTTTCTAGTTTCAAGCTATTGTGACCTGAGGAGATGATTGGTATGATTTAAATTTCCTTGAATTTGTGGGCACTTGTCTTGTGTCCTACCATGTGGTTTTATCTTTGAGAATATTCCATGTGCATTTGAAATGGCTGTGTATTTTGCTTTGTAGGGGTGAAAAATTGTGTATATATCAGTTAAGTCCATTTGATCTAGAGTGTTGTTCAATGCTACATTATATGTGGTATTTATTTTTTTCTTGGAAGATCTTTCTGTTGTTGACTCTGGGGCATTAAAATCTCCTACTATCAGTGTAGTATATATCCCCTACTATTAGTGCTATCTATATTCTTCTTGAAGCCCTCCAAGATTTACTTTATATATTTGGGTGCCCTTATGTCAAATGCATATATGTTTACAAGGGTTATATCTTCTTGATGGGTTGTTTCCTTAAGTATTATGACATGTCCTTTGTCTCTTTTTATGGGCCTCATTGTAAAATTCATTTTGTATGATATAAGTATTGCTACTCCAGCTTTTTTACATGTCCATTTACTTGAAATATATTTTTTCATCTCTTCACTTTCAGTCTGTGTCAATCTTTTGTTCTGAGGTAGGTCTCTTATGGATAGCATATCTGTGGGTCATGTTTTCTTACCCATTTAGCTACCCTACGTCTTTTGATTGGTGCACTTAATCCATTTACACATAAGGTTATTACTCACATGTACTTATTCATAGACATTTTCCCCCTTTGTACCTGTGTTCCTTCCTGTCTCTCTCTGTTTCTTCATTTTCTTAAAGCAGACCATTTAGCATCTCTTGCAATGCTGGCTTGGTAGAGATGTATTCTTTTAGTTTTCTTTCATCTGGGAAACTCTGTATTTCACTTTCCATTTTGGATGAGGTCCTTGCTTGGTAGGTAGTCTTGGTTATAGGCCTTTCCCCTCCCCTTGCTTGGAATATATATTTTTTATTATTTTTAGAGAGAAGGGTAGAGAGAAAGGCAGAGGGGAAGAGAGACATTAATGTATAGTTGCATTTCACCTGCCTCCAGCTATGGATCTGGCTGGAGACCTGGCTTGCAACCTAGTTATGTGCCCTGAGTAGGGAATTGAACCGGTGACCTTTGGGTTACAGGCTTATCCACTGTGCCACCAGCCAGGGCTAGAAATGTTTTTCACCATTCCCTTCTGGCTTGTAGTGTTTCTGTTAAGAAATCAGCTGATAAACTTATGAGAGTCTCCTTATATGTTATTAGCCATTTCTCTCTTGATGCTTTTAGAATTCTCTTTTTGTCTTTGAAATTTGCCATTTTAATTATGATGTGTCTTGGAGTCGGCCTATTTGGGTTCATCTTCATTGGGACCCTCTGTGCTTCCTGAACTTGAGTTACATTTTCACTCATCAATTTAGGGGTTCTGTCATTACTTCTTCAAACAGATTTTCTAACACTTGCTTCTCTTCTCCTTCTGGTATCTCTATGATAGCCTGTTTGGGCTCATCTTCATTGGGACTCTCTGTGCTTCCTGAACTTGAATGATGTTTTCACTCATCAAGTTAGGGAAGTTTTCTGTCAGTACTTTTTCAAATAGGTTTTCTATGCCTTGTTTCTCCTCTTTTTGGTATCCTTATGACATGGATAATATTGTGTTTCATATTGTCCTTCAGCTGTCTTACAACCTCTTCATTCTTTTAAAATCTTTTTAGATTTTGTCTTATTGTCTGGGTTTCTTTTTCTATGTTGTCCTCCAGCTTGCTGATCTAATTTTCTGCTTCCTCTAGCCTGCTTTTGATTCCTTCCACTGTATTCTTCAATTTAGAAATTGTATTCTTCATTTCTTCCTGGTTCTTATTAATAGTTTCTATGTCCTTTTTAATGCTGCTGTAGTTCTCAGTAAGTTCCTTGTAGCTTCCCTGGAGTTCTTCATAGTTCCTCTGGAGTTATTTGTAGTTTTCTTTCAGCTCACTGCGCTCATTGGGCTTCTCTATCATCAATATTTTGAATTCCACATCTGATAGTTTGCTTGACTCTATTTCATTTCACAGTCTTTCTGGGGATTCCTCTTTTACTTTCAGTGATGGACTGTTTCTTTTTCTTCCCATTTTAGGTGACTTTTTGTTTGTTTTTTTCTTCTTAGATTGGGCTTTTTTGAGTTCCTGTCTCTATGGTATGACTTTTTGTCATGTAGAGGTGTACTTTCTTTACCTCCTGGATCCACCTCTGGTGACATCACATCCTTCCCCAGTCTGGGCCTAGTCAGCCAGTCATGTTGTGCTGAAGTGGCCTCTTTTGTTCTGTCCATGGTTATATGGAATCTCTCTAGCTGGTGTTCTGTTGGTTATTCTGGATCATTTCTCCCCAGTCAAGTTGTAATTCAAGATTGGTTCTGGGAGGAGATTGATGTAGCTCCACTTAATCCTCCACTAGCTTGGTTCATGACTTCTTTTAAATTTTTAAATTTTTAAATATTTTATTCATTATTTTTAGAGAGAGGGGGAGGGAGGGAGGCAGAGGGAGAGAGAACCATCAATGTATGGTTGCCTTTCACCTGCCTCAAGTTGGGTACCTGGCTGGATACCTGGCTTGCAACCTGGGTATGTGTCCTGACTGGGAATGTAACCAGTGACATAGGGTTTGCAGGTTGTTTCTCAATCCACTGAGCCACATCATACAGGGTCCTTTAGTTTTTAAAGGGTAATTTATGTCTGGTTGCTTTTTTGAGGTAAAGAAAGTGCTGCGGTGGTGAAATGGGTCACCCTGCACTAATGAATTCCTAAGGCTTTGCCCCTTACAACATAACAGAACTACCTAAGAGAAAGAGGCAAACACAGAAGGCTGGCACGCTGTGACAGAGAAGTATGGCCCCAAGGAAGCAGCAGATCAATGTGCTAGTGGGAAAACTGAGCAAACAACAGATAGCCAACCTAACAGCCAAAGAGATTGCCAACGTAACAGATGCAAAGTTCAAAATGCTGGTAATTAAGATGCTCACAGACTTGGCAGATATGCTTAAATACAACAAATGCAGAAAGGAAGAAGTGAGGCTAGGCCATGTGAAGTGAAGAAAAATTCACGTAAAACCAAGGGTGAAGGGAAAGAAACCAGGATTCAAATTAATGACTTGGAACATAAGGAAGAAATAAACAATCAAGCAGTACCGAAATAGGGAATGAGAATTGAAAAATTGAGGAGAGGCATAGGAACCTCTGGGACAACTTTAAATGTGCCAATATCCAAAGCATAGGGTTGCCAGAAGGAGAAAAGTAAGAGCAAGGAATTGAAAACTTATGTGAAAAAATAATGAAGAAAAACTTCCCTAATGAAATAAACATACAAGTCCAAGAAGCACAGAGTCCCAAACAAGCTAGGCCCAAGGAGGACCACACCATGACACATCATAATTAGAATTCCAAAAGTTAAAGATAAAGAAAGGATCTAAAAGCAGCAAGAGAAAAAAAATAGTTACCTACAAAGGGGTTTCTGTAAGACTAACAGCTGATTTCTCAAAAGAAACTTTGCAGGCAAGAAGGGTCTGCAAGAAGTATTCAAAGTGATGAAAGCAAGTACCTACAACCAAGATTACTCTATCCAATAAAGCTATCATTTAGAATGGAAGGGCAGATAAAGTGTTTCCCAGACACAATAAAGCTAAGTGAGTTCATCATCAACAAGCCATTATTATATTGAAATGTTAAAGGGAATTAAGAAAAATATTAAAATTATGAACATTAAAAAGACAACAAACTCACTACTATCAACTACAGAACCTCAAATATAAGAACAAAAACTAAGCAGACAACCAGAGAGGGAACAGAATCAAAGATATGGGGAACATTTGGAGGGGTGTCATCTGGGAGGGGGAAGGAGGGAAAGGCACAGGGATTAAGGAGCATAGTTGGTGGGTGCAAAAGTAGAGATGAAGATGTTAAGAATAGTACAGGAAATGGTAAAGCCAAAAATCTCATATGCATGACCCATGGACATGATCTAAGTGGGGTGGGATTGCTGGAGGGGGATGGCTGCTGGGCAGAGGGGGGAAAAAGAAAGTGTTCTAAAATTTACTATAGTGATGGTTGCACATAACTGTGAATATTAAAACAATGATTAAATACTTTAGTGGGCAATTTGTTTATATACTGCAAATTATATCTCAATAAAGCAGTTTTGAGATACAAGTTGAGTAGAGATATTGAAGATATAAAAAAGAACCAAATTAAACATTTAAAAATATTTTTTCAATTACAGTTTACATTCAATATTATTTTGTGTAGGTGCACAGCCTAGTCATTAGACAATTATATACTTTACAAAGTGTCCCCCCTGAAATTTCCAGCACCCACTGGCACCATACATAATTATTACAATATCATTGACCATATTCCTATGCTACACTGTACATCCCATTCACTTCACCTTTTTCATCCAGTCCCACAAATCCCCTCCCCTCTATCAACCACTAGTCTGTTCTCTGTGTCTATGATTCTATTTCTGTTTTGTTTATATTGTTCTTTAGATTCCACATAAAAGTGAAATCATATGGTATTGTCTCTCTCTGACTGACTTATTACCCTCAAGGTTTATTCATGTTATCACAAAAGGTAAGGTAAGATTTTCTTCTTTTATATGACTAATACTCCATTGTATATATGTGCCACCACTTTTTGATTCACTTGCCTATTGATGGATACTTGCATACCTTGGCTATTGTAAATAATGCTGCAATGAACATAGGGGTGTATATATTCTTTCAAATCAGTGTAGTTGGTTTCTTTGGATATATACCCAGAATTGGAATTGATAGGGAATAAAGAGGTTCTTATTTTATTTTATAAGCATATATTCTTTGTTTATTTAAAAAATCTACATTTATTTTTATTAAACATTTTATTTATGTATTTATTTTTAGAGAGGGGAATGGAGGGAGAAAGAAAGGGAGAGAAATATCAATGTGTGGTTGCTTCTCACACGCTCCCAGATGAGGACCTGGTTTGCAACCCAGGCATGTGCCCTGACTGGGAATTGAACTGGTGACACTTTGATTCTCAGGCTGGTGCTCAATCCACTGATCCACACCAGCCAAGACAGCAGCTCCATTTTTAATTTTTTGAGAAACCTCTATACTGTTTTCCATAGTGATTGTGCCAATCTGCATTTTTACTAACAGTGTACAAGGGTTCCCTTTACTCCACATCCAGGCCAACACTTGTTTGTTGATTTATTGATGATAGTCATTCTACAGGTGTAAGGTGATATCTCATAGAAGCTTTAATTTGCATTTCCATGATTATTAGTGACATTGAGCATCTTGTCATATATCTATCAACAACCTGCATGTTCTGGAGATGTGTCTATTCAGGCCTTTTGATCACTTTAAAAATTGAATTTTTTGGGGGGGGTGTTGAATTGCATGAGTTCTTTATAAATTTTGGACATTAACCCATTATCACATATATCACTGGCAAATATGTTCACTATTCAGTGGGTTGTCTGTTGATTTTGTTGATAGTTTTTTATGTTGTGCATAAGTTTTTTATTTAGACATCATTCTATTTATTTTCCATTTTTCCCTTGCCTGTTAGAAAAATATTACTAACAGAAATGTTCTAGATGTTACTGCCTACGTTTTCTTCTAGAAATTTTATAGTTTCAAGTCTTACATTTAAGTCTTTAATTCATTTTGAGTTTATTCTTGTATAAGATGTAATAAAGTGGTTGATTTTATCATCTTTTTTCATATATCTGTCCAATTTTCCCAAGGCCATTTATTAAATAGACTGTCTTTACTCCATTGTATGTTCTTTCCCCCTTTGTCAAATATTAATTGACCATAAAACTATGAGTTTATTTCTGGGATCTCTATTCTGTTCCATTGATCTATGTGTGTGTTTTTATGCCAATACCAGACTGTTTTGATTATTATGACCTTGTAGTATAGTCTGATATCAGGTAGAGTGTTTTATGACCTTGTAGTATAGTCTGATATCAGGTAGAGTGTTTTCTCCAATTTTGTTCTTCTTTCTCAAGATTGCGGTGGTTATTTGGGGTCTTTCATGGTTCCATATAAATGCCTGGATTATTTGTTCTAGTTGTGTGTAATATGTCATTGATATTTTAATAGGAATTGCATTGAATCTATATATTGCTTTGAGTAGTATGGACATTTTAACAATGGGAATTCTTATTCATAAGAATGTTATATATTTTCATTTATTTGTGTCTTCTTCAGTGTTGAAAATATTTTTTAACCTTACTGCAGACCATTTTCCATTTTTCATTGTTTTTGAGAGAGACGGGAAAGAAGGGAGAGAGAGAGAGGGAGAACGGGGGTGGGGAGGGAGGGAGAGAGAGAGAGAGAGAGAGAGAGAGAGAGAGAGAGATGTGAGAAACATTAATTGGTTGCCTATCATATGGGCCCTGGCCAGGTGAATGGAACCTGCAACCTTTCAATCTATGGGACAATACTCCAACCAAATGAACCCCACCAGCCAGGGATTTTTTTCAGTCTTATCATTTTCCAAGTACCAGTCTTTTACCTCCTTGGTTAAACTTGTTCTTAGGTATTTGGTTTTCTGTTTGAATGCAATTGTAACTGGGGTAATTTTCTTAGTTTCCTTTTCTGATAATTCATTATTGGTGTTTAAAAATGCAACTGATTTCTGGATATTTATTTTGAATCCTGCTACTTTACTGAATTCATTGATCAGTTCTAGTAGTTGTTTTTGTGTGTGGTATCTTTAGGGTTCCCTATATACAGTATCATGTCATCTGCGAATAATAACATTTTTACTATTTATTTCTAATTTTGATACCTTTTATTTTTTCTTCTTTGATTGCTATGTTGAATAAGAGTGTTTAAAGTGGACATCCCTGTTTTGTTCTTGACCTCAAGGGAAATGCTTTTAGATTTTCCCCATTGAATAAGGTGTTAGCTGTGGGTTTACCATATATGGCTTAAATTATGGCCAGATATGTACACTCTATTCTCAATTTTCTGAGTTATGATTTTGGCTTATAAAGGTTTGCATTACTCTTTTTTAATTGTTATATTACATTCATCTAATTTTCCCCCTCTCTTCTACCCTCCCCAACCCTCCTTATCCACCCCCCACAATCAATCCCAAATATTGTCCATATCCATGGGTCATCCATGCTAGTTTCTTGACTAAATTGTTCCTCTTCTTTGCTTTCTTCTCCCCACTTCCCATCTCCTCTACACACTGAAAGTCTGTTCCTTGTATTCATGTCTTTTGTTCTGTTTTGTTTGCTTGTTTGCTTGTTCATTAGTTTTCTGTATTAAGTGAGAACATGTGGTATTTAATTTTTGCTGCCTGGCTTATCTCACTAAGCATGATACGCTCCAGTTCCATCCATGCTATTGCAAATGGTAGGAGGTCTTTATTTCTTATTGTTGCACAGAACTCCACATGTATAAATGTACCATGTTTTTTTGTCCATTCATCCACTGAAGGGCACTTAGGTTGTTTCCAGCACTTGGCTACTGTAAATAGCATTGCTACGAACATAGGGTTGCATAGGTTCTTCTGAATTGGTATTTCAGGATTCTTCGGGTATAATCCTAGCAGTGGGAGACATTGGGTCATAAAGCAGTTCTATTCATAGTTCTTTGAGGAAATTCCATACTGTCTTCCATAGTGGCTGCACCAGCCTGCATTCCCACTAGCAGTGCACCAGGGTTCCCTTTTCCCCACATTCTCACAAGCACTTGTTGTTTGTTGATTTGTTGATGTTGGCCATTATGACATGCGTGAGGTGATAACTCATTGTAGTTTTAATTTCCATCTCTCTGATGGCTAGCGATGTTGAGCATTGCATTTGCCTATGGGCCCTCTGTATGTCTTCCTTGGAGAAGTGTCTGTTCAGGTCCTTTGCCCATTTTTAAAAAAGATTTTATTTATTATTTTTAGAGAGCAGGGTAGGGAGAGAGGCATAGAGGGAGAGACACATCAATGTATGGTTGCCTTTCACCTGCCTCCAGCTACAGACTTGGCTGGAGACCTGGCTTGCAATCTGGTTATGTGCCCTGTCTGGGAATTGAACAAGTGACCTTTGGGATCACAGGCTGGCATCTTATCCACTGTGCTACCAGCCAGGGCTCCCTTTGCCCATTTTAATTGGGTCATTTGTCTTCCTGATGTTGAGTTGTATTAGTTCTTTATATATTTTGGAGATCAAACCCTTGTCTGAGGTGTCATTGGCCAATATGTTTTCCCATATGGTTGGTTCCCTTTTTATTTTGTTGATGTTTTCTTTAGCTGAGCAGAAACTTTTCAGTTTGAGATAGACCCACTTGTTTATTTGTTCCTTTATTTCCCTTGCCTTGGGAGATATTTCAGTGAAAATTTGCTGCATGGGATATCTGCAATGTTTTTGCCTATGTTTTCCTTTTGGGTTTTTATGGTGGCACTGCCAATGTTTAAGTCTTTTGTCCATCTTGAGTTTATTCTTGTGTATGGTGTAATTTGGTGGTCTAGTTTCATTTTTTTGCACATGCCTCTCCAATTCTCCCAATACCACTTGTTGAAGAAGCTATTTGCACTCCATTTTATGTTCCTTCCCCTTTAATTGAATATTAGTTGCCCATAGAGTACTGGGTTTATTTCTGGGATTTCTATTCTGTTCCATTGATTTATATGTCTATTCTTATGCCAGTACCAGACTTTTTTGATTACAGTGGCCTTGTAGTATAATTTGACATCCAGTATTGTGGTTCTTCCTATTTTGTTTTTCTTTCTTGAGGTTGCTGTAGCCCTTTGAGGTAATTTTTGACTCCATATGAATTTTTAAAGCATTTGTTCTAATTCTGTGAAATATGATATTGATATTTTAATAGGGATTGCATTGAATCTATAGATGACTTTGGGTATTATGAAAATTTTTATGATGTTAATTCTCCCCAACCATGAACATGGTATATACTTCCATTTAATTGTCTTCTTTAATTTCTTTCTTCAGTGTTCTGTAGTCTCCTGAGTACAAGTCTTTTACTTCCTTGGTTAAGTTTATTACTAAGTACTTTCTTTTTCTTGTTGCTATGGTAAATGGGATTTATTTTTCTAGCTTCTATTTCTTACATTTCATTGTTGGTGTGTAGAAATGCCTTTAATTTCTGGGTATTGACCTTGTATCCAGCTATTTTTTTTTGTCAAATTCACTTACTAGGTTGGGTAGTTTTTAGTGGAGTCTATAGGGTTTTCTATGTACACTATTATGTCATCTGCAAATAATGACAGTTTTACTTCCTCCTTTCCAATTTGGATGCCTTTTAATCCTTTTTCTTGTCTGATCACTGTGGCTAGAACTTCCAAGACTATGTTGAATAGAATTGGAGAGAGTGGACACCCTTGCCTTGTTCCTGACTTTAAGGGAAAGGCTTTAGGCTTTTTCCCATTGATTATGATGTTAGCTTCAGGTTTCTCATGTATGGCCTTCATTATGTTGAGGTATGCTCTCCTTATTTCCATCTTGCTGAGTATTTTTTATCATAAAAGGGTGCTGTACTTCATCAAGTGCTTTTTCAGCATCTATTGATATGATCATATGTTTTTTGTCTTTCAGGTTTTTATGTGGTGTATTACGTTTATTAATTTGCAAATATTGAACCATCCTTGCATTCTGGGACGAATCCTACTTGGTCATGGTGTATGACATTTTAAATATAGTGCTTGATCCAGTTTGCCAGTATTTTGTTGAGAGTTTTCCTATCTATGTTCATCATCAATATTGGCCTGTAGTTTTCTTTCTTTGGTAAGTCTTGACCTGGCTTTGGGATTAGAATAATACTGGCCTCATAAAAAGAGTTTGGGAGTCTTACCTCTTTTTGGATTCTTTGGAATAGTTTGAGGAGGATAGCAGTCTGTTCTTCCTGACATGTCTGGTAAAATTCACCTGTGTAGCCATCTTGTCCAGGGCTCTTGTCCACTGGGAGTTGTTTGATTACTTCTTCAATTTCACTAGTTGTTATAAGTCTATTCAGGTTTTGTGCTTCTTGACTGAGTTTTGGTAGGTTATACATTTCCAGAAATTTGTCTATTTCACCCAGGTTGTCAAATTTCTTATCATATAGTTGTGTGTAGTAATTTCTTACAATCTTTTATATTTCTGTGGTATTGGTTGTGATTTCTCCTCTGCCATTTCTGAGTTTGTTTATTTGGACTCTCTCTCTTTTTTTTCTTGATGAATCTAGTTAAAGGCTTGTCAATTTTGTTAATTTTTTCAAAGAACCAGCTCCTGGATTTATTGATATGTTGAATTGTGTTTTTAGTCTCTATGTGGCTTAATTCTGCTTTGAGCTTGATAATTTTCTTCCCTCTGCTTGTACCAGGCTTTTTTTGTTGTTGCTCTTCTAGTTCTTGAAGCTTTATGGTGAGGTTGTATATGAGTTTCTTCTAGACTTTTTAGGTAGGCCTGTACTGCTATAAATTTCCCCCTGAGGGCTGCTTCGGCTGTGTCCCATAGGTTTTGGGGTGTTGTGAATTCATTTTCATTTGTTTCCAGATACTTTTTGATTTCTTCTTTGATTTCATTATTAACACATTCATTACTTAATAATATATTATTCAGTCTCCATGAATTATTTTGTTTTTGGATTTTTTCTTTGAGGTTGGTTTCTAGTTTCAAGCCATTGTGATCTGAGAAGATGCTTGGTATGATTTATATTTTCTTCAATTTGTGAAGGCTTGTTTTATGTCCTATCATGTGGTCTATCTTTGAGGATGTTCCATGTGCATTAGGGAAGAATGTGTATTTTGCTTCTTTGGGGTGAAAAGTTCTGTATATGTCAGTTAAGTCCATTTCACCTAGAGTGTTGTTAAATGCTACAATATCCTTAGTGTTTTTTTTCCCCCTTGGAATATCTGTCCATTGTTGACATTGGGGTATTAAAATCCCCTACTATTAGTGTGTTGCTGTGTATATCCTTCTTGAAGTCCTCCAAGATTTTCCTTTTATATTTGGGTGCTCCTCTGTTGGGTGCATATATGTTTACAAGGGTTTTGTCTTGATGGATTGTTCCCTTAAGTATTATGAAATGCCTTTCTTTGTCTATTTTTATATCCTTCATTGTGAAATCTGTATTGCTGATAATAAGTATTGCTACCCTAGCCTCTTTTTCATGTCCATTCGCTTGAAATATATTTTTCTATCCCTTTACTTTCAATCTGTTTTGATCTTTTGTTCTGACGTGGGTCTCTTGCAGACAACATAAATATGGGTCATGTTCTCTTATCTATTGGGCTACCCTATGTCTTTTGATTGGTGCACTTAACCATTTACATTTAAGGTTATTATTGAGAGGTACTTCTTCATTGACATTTTTCCCTTTTGTTCCTGTATTTCTCTGTTTCTCTTTGTTTATTCATCTTATTAAAGCAGTCCTGTTAGCATCTCTTGCAGTGCTGGTTTGATGGAGGAATATTCTTTTAGCCTTCTTTTGTTGAGAAACTGCTTATTTCATCTTCCATTTTGAATGAGAGCTTTGCTGGATAGAGTATTGCAGGTTGCAGGCTTTTGTTTTTCATTACTTGGAGTATGTTTTTGCCATTCCTTTCTGGCTTATAGTTTTTCTGTTGAGAAATCAGCTGATAACCTTATAAGAGCCCCCTTATATGTTATTAGCTATTTCTTGATGCTTTTAAGATTCTCTCTTTGCCTTTGAAGTTTGCCATTTTAATTATGATGTGTCTTGGAGTGGGCCTCTTTGGGTTCATCTTCATTGGGACCCTCTGTGCTTCCTGAAGTTGAATGACCTTTTCACTAATCAAGTTAGGGAACTTTTCTGTCATTACTTTTTCAAACATGTTTTCTAACCCTTGCCTCTCTTCTCATTCTAGTATCCCTGTGATGTGGATATTGTTGCATTTCATGTGTCCTATATCTCTCTTAAAATCTCTTCATTCTTTTTCAGTCTTTTCATTTTGTTGCAATGTCTGGTTATTTTTTTTCCCCTCTGTTGTCTTCCAATTTGCTGTTTTGGTCCTCTGCTTCTTCTAACCTGCTTTGAATTCCTTCTGTTGTGTTCTTCACTTCTGAGGTTGTATTCTTCATTTCTTCCTGTTTCTTACTGATGATTTCTATGTCCTTTTTAATGCTGGTGTAATTTTCAGCAAGTTCCTTGTAGTCGCTCTTGAGTTCTTTGTAGTTTTTTTTTGAGCTCATTGAGTTCATTGGGTTTTCTTATAATTATTTCTTTGAATTCCATGTCTTATAGTTTGATTGTTTCTATTTCATTTAGCAGTCTTTCTGGTAATTCCTCCTTTCCTTTTGGTGATGGACTATTTCTTTTCTCCCCATTTTGGGTGTCTGTTGTTGCTTGTTTTTGTTTCTTGGATTAATCTGCTTTGACTCCCTGCCTTTGTGGAGTACCCTTCTGTGATAGTAGATTTGTGGGATTCAGTTGTGCAGTCTCCTAGATTTCCTCAACTTGTTGCTCTTTGGGTGCCCTTTATGTCATTAATTTTGGCTATGTGGTTGTATTTTTGAGTTGATTTATGTGCTGCTCCTTTTACTCCAGTTGGCTGATTGAGAGATACTCCTTCTATCATATCTTATATACTTTATTGAGCTGCTCATTAGGAATTAATAGTTCATGTAGCTCTTGGTGTAAGTCAGGTGCTTGAGATTATCATTGATTCAGTTCCTAAGTTCACCTCTTTTCCTTTATCAAGTCTCTGCAGTCTGCAGTCAGGCTGTGGAGCCTTGCTGTGGGAGGGCATATCCCTGTTACAGTCAGGGCTTGTTTTCAGTGCAACACCTCATGGTAGACTGAACCTCCAGTAGCCTAGCTGGTTTTCCATGCTGCTGGAATTTTGGGGCCCTCCCTTTGAGCATTGGTTCTTTGGGCAGCACAGCAGGGTGCTGTTTGTGCAGGCAATGGCTAGCCCTCCCTCATTGGGTCCTTGAGGGGATTTTTGCTGTCTGTGATTGTTGCCTGGTTCTGTGAGGAGCCCCTCAGGGCACTGTTTGCTCAGGCAATGGCTACTCCTCCCTCACTGGCTCCTCGAGAAAGTTGTTGCTGTTTGTAATGTGAGCCAGTGGTTGCACCAGTGGCAAATTCCTCTCTTGCACAATTTTGAGCTGTGATTTCTGTGGAAGCCTGTGGGACATTGTGGGTGTGTGGGATTGGGACTCCCTTGCTGCTGGGGCTCTAAGCTGCCCTCTTCCTGGGTGGTGCAGCAGCATAGTTTTCTGCCTTCACTTTGCCCCTGGCTGGTGCACTCCTACACTCCCGCTCACAGTGGGCCTCTTCCCCTCCACCTCTGGCCTTGGCAGGAGCTTCCTTTCTCTCAGTCTTGCACCTCTGGCCCTAGTAGGAGCTTCCTCTCTTTCAACCTCAAGGGTGCGGCTCTCACACAATCTCTCCCCTGTAGGAATTCAATTCCTCAATTCCCCCCTGAGTTTTCACTCACCATCCACACTTTACTGCTCAAATTTCTAGTCACTGGAGAGCCTGAAGCTATCTTCAGTCAGAGCTGCCTCTCTGGGCAGAGCCACTACTGCCCAGAGCTGACCTTGGCCCACTGGCCTAGCCGGTTCAGAATGGTCTCACCCACTTTCCTGTACATCTCTGCAGCCTCTGAGCTGTGTACCCCTGAATCCAGATGCTTATTACTCTAACTTGTGGGTACTTGCAGATACCTTGTGCTCCCTACCTGATCTTCCAGTTGCTCCGGTGCTTGAGAACTCCATCAGTGCTGCCCTCTACTCTGTCACCATCTTCACATTACTTCTGTTTTTAAAGCATTTGAAGTTCATCACCAGTCACCAAGGAACTTGCGGGTGCTGCAGAGACCCTGGGTTGCAGGCTCTGAGAGCAGCTGCAGGGCCCTCTGAAAGCAGGAAGCAGTGCAGTGATAAAGGTAAAATTAAACTTCTACCAATTTCCTGTTTTTTCCACATCTACCCATATAATCATATGATTTTATCTTTCATTTTGTTTTTGTGGTATATGGTTTTAATTGATTTGCAGATATTGTACCAACCTTATATTCCAGGATTAAATTGCACTAAATGATCCTTTTAATATATTGTTGTATTATTCAGGTTGCTAATTTTTAAAGGATCTTTGCATCTATGCTCACCAACGGTGTTGGCTTATAATTTTCTTTCTTTGTAGTGTCTTTATATGGTTTTGGAATTAGCTTTGGAGTCTTCCCTCCTCTTAATTTTTTTTTTTTTTTTTTTGGAATAGTTTGAGTAGGATAGATAGTAATTCTTCTTTGAAT
The DNA here is from genome assembly GCA_004026585.1 of Noctilio leporinus. Lineage (NCBI taxonomy): Eukaryota > Metazoa > Chordata > Mammalia > Chiroptera > Noctilionidae > Noctilio > Noctilio leporinus. Next base: position 18,158 of record PVIW01013335.1, read on the forward strand.
GCTTAGTAAAATTCACCTGTGAAGCAATCTGGTTTAGAATGTTTTATTTAAATTACTGTTTTGGTTTCACTAGTTGTCCTTGGTCTGTTTAGATTTTCTGTTTCTTCTTGATTCAGCTTGGAAGTGGTATGCTTCTAGGAATTCATCAATTTCTTCCAGATTGTCACATTTTTTTGGCCTATGGTTGTTCATAATATTTCTCATAATCCATTGTATTTCTGTAGTGTTGGTATTTCTACTTTATTTATTTGGGTTCTCACTGAATTTTTTCTTGATAAATCTGGTTAAAAGTTCATCAATTTTATTTTGAGGTTCTTCTTGTTTCTTGAGGTAAGCCTGTAATGTTATGAACTTTCCTCTTAGGACTCCTTTTGCTGTGTCACATAGATTTTGGGTTGTATTCTCATTTTTATTTGTTTCATGGTATCTCTTGATTTCTTCCTTGATCTCATTGTTAACTCAATAATACTTTAGTAACATCTTATTTAGCCTCTATATTTTTGTGTGATTTTTATCAGCTTTTTTTCTTGTGATTGATTTCTAGTTTCATACTAATATGGTCAGAGAAGAAGCTTAATATGATTTCATTCTTTGGAAATTCAGTGAGACTTGTTTTGTGCCCTAACATGTGGTTTATACTAGAAAATGTTTCCACATGCATTTGAAAAGGATGTATATTTTACTGTTTTGGGGTGAAATGATATGAAGGTATCAATCAAATCCATCTGATTGAGTATATCATTTAAGGCCATTGCTTCCTTGTTAATATTCTGTCTTGAAGATGTATCCATTGGTATCATTTTGGTGCTAAAATCCTCTACTATTATCCTATTGTTGATGTTCTCTCTTTTCATGTCCATCAGGATTTGCTTTATATATTTAGGTGCTTCTATTTTGAGTCTATAAATGTTCACCAGGGGTATATTTGCTTTTTGGATTTATTCCTTTATTATTACAGTGTCCTTCTTTCTATCTTATTATATTTTTTGTTTTAAAGTTTATTTTGTCTGGTATAAGTATTGCTGCCCTAGCTTTAAAAAAATTTCCATTTGCTTGACATAGCTTTTCCCTTTCTTAACTTTTAGTGTGTGTTTTTTTCACTCTGAAGTAGATCTCTTATAGACCCAAATTAAGCTTATAGAGATAATAAATATAGTATCTTAGGTGAGTAGTACACAATGAGATTAGTAATGAAAAAGAGGAGATTAGATCAAGGAAAACATTAGTTAATTTGTGTACACAGCAATAAAACTATACAAAATGAGGCACAGAGAAGCAAAGAAAACACAAGAATGTCAGTGAACTGTAGGACAACTTCATGGTACACATCATATGCATAACTGGAATCCCCACAGGAGAAAATAAAAGAAAGGTGACAAAGAAAGGATTTAAATATAATATCTGAAATATTTTTTCAAATTTAATGAAACATACTTATATGTTTAAGACCCTCAAGCACAGGTTAACATGAAGGGAACTTTACCAAGACACATCCTAACCTAATTGCTCAAGCCTATTGATAAAGAGAATATCTTGAAACCTATCAGAAAAAACTTCAGTTCAGAGGAACAAGCATAAGGATGACAGTGCATTTCTCATAAAAAACAACACAAGCTATAAGGAAGTGACAAAACATGTTTAAAGTAGTGAAAGAACCAAAAGTTAAAAACTACACCAAGAAAATATTTTAAAAAATATTTTAAAAATGAAGGTTAAAAAAGTTTTTTAGATGACAAAATGTAAAATAATCTATCTCCTGTAGATCCACACCATGAACTATATTAAGAAAGGCCTTAAGGAAAAGGAAAATAGCATACAATAGAAATATGGAACTACACAGGATGATTAGCACTAATATTGGAAACTACATGGGTAAATACAAGAGGTATTGCTTTCTAACGCTTATTAAATGTGATGGACTACTTTAGTGATAATTTTAATAATATACTGTGTATATTACCTTTACTTCTAAAAGTAAAACCTTTGGCCCTGGCTGGAGTGGCTCAGTGGATTGAGCACCAGTTTGATTCCCTGGGCACATGCCTGATTTGTGGGTTGGGTCCCAGTTAGGGGTGTGTGGGATACATCCACACGTTAATGATTTTTTCCCTCTCTTTCTCCTGCCCCTACCCTCCATCTAAAAATAAATAAAAAAAGTGTAAAAAAAAATAAAAGTAGTGATTCACAACCACTAGTTGGAGGGAAGGACCCAGAAAATAGCAACACAACAACAATCAAAACCCAAGTACAGCCAGATAGCCCAAATAAATGGCATAAAGGGCATCCCAAGACCATCAAATTCAGGAGATCAAAGAGACTATACCTATGAATCTCACAGGTCTCCTATGACAGAAGGTCACACCATGAAGATAGGAAGTCAAAACAGATTAATCTAAGAAGGAGAAACAAACAAAAAGAGTCAACTAGAGTGAGGAGACAAAGAAACAACTCCTACTGAACAGACAGGAGGAATCCCCAGAAACACTGCTATATGAAATAGAGGCAAGCAAACTATTAGACATGGTATTCAAAATAATGATATTACAGAAGCTCAATAAGCTCAGAGGGCTCAAAGAAAACTACAAAGAACTCCAAGGAAACTAGACACAATTCCAGGGAAACTATATGGAGCTTACTGAGAACTACACCAGCATCAAAAAGGACATAGAAACTATCAATAAGAGCTGGGAGGAAATGAAGAATACAATTTTACAACTTCTAAATTAAAGAACACAATAGAAGGAAATAAAAACAGGCTAGATGAAGCAGAGGACTGGATTAGTAAGCTGGAGGACAACATAAAAAAATTTGCAGATAGTGCAGCAAAACAAAAGAAGACTGAAAAAGAATGAAGAGATCATGAGAGTTGCAGGACAACTTGAAACATAGTATCTGTATCATTGGGATACCAGGAGGAAAAGAAGAGGAGCAAGGGATCGAAAACATGTTTGAAGAAGTAATGACAGAAAACATCCCTAATTTGAGGAGAGAAAAAGTGATGCAAGTCAAGAAGCCCAGAGGCACCCAATGAGGATGAACCCAAACAGGCCTACTCCAAGAAACATCATAATTAAAATGGCAAATTTCAAAAACAGGGAGAGATTCCTAAAAAGGACAAGAAAGAAACAGCTAATAATGCAAGAGAGCTCTGATAATTCTATCAGCCAATTTCTCAACATAAACACTAAAAGCCAGAAGGGAATGGCAAAAAATATTCCAAGCAAGGAAAAACAAAGGCTTACAGCCAAGACTACTCTACCCAGAAAGGCTCTCATTAAAAATGGAAGGTGAAGTAAGAAGTTTCCCAGACAAAAGAAGGCTAAAGTAACATACCTCCACCAAACCAGGATTGCAAAAAATGATGGCCTGATTTAAGAAGATGAAGAATCAGACAGAGACAGAGAGAAACACAGGTACAAAGAGGAAAAATTACAGTGACAAAGTACCTATCAATAATAGCCTTAAATGTAAATGGATTAAATGCACCAATCAAAAGACAGGGTAGCTCAATGGACAGGAAAACATGATCCAAATATATGCTGTCTATAAGAGATGCATCTCAGAATAAAAGCTCTACACGGATAGAGAATGAAGGGATGAAAAAAATATTTCAAGCAAACAAACATAAAAAAAATGCTGGGGTAGCAATACTTATATCAGACAAGATAGATTTCACAATGAAGGCCATAGAAAGAAACAAGGAAGGATACTTTATACTTAAGGAAACAATCCATTAAGAAGATATAACCCTTGTAGACATATATGCACTGAATATAAGAGCACACACATATGTAAGGAAAATCTTGGAGGACTTCAAGAAGGTTTATGACAGCAACACACTCATTATAAGGGATTTTAACATCCCATTCTGAAAAATGGACAGATCTTCCAAGCCAAAAAAAAAAAGAGGAAAACTATGGTATAGAACAACACTCTAAATAAAATGGACTTAAATGATATATACAGAACCTTTCACCCGAAAGAAGCAAAATATACATTCTTTTCAAATGCACATGGGACATTAAAAGAGTACACCATATTGTAAGACACACAACAAGCTTCAATCAATTCAAGAAAATTGAAGTCATATCAATCATCTTCTTAGATCACAATGGCTTGAAACTAAAAACCAACCTCAAGGAAAAAACACAAACTCATTAAAATTCATGGAGACTGAATAGCATGCTATTAAATAATGAATGGGTTAACGATGACTTCAAGGAAAGTAAAAAATATTCTGAAACAATCATTCAAAGCCCCTTAGATCAAAATTGCTTGAAACTAGAAACCAACCTCAATGGGAAAAAATAAACAGTCAAATTAATGGAGACTAAATAACATGCTATTAAGTAAGGAATGGGTAAAAAGTTAGATCAAAGAAGAAATCAAAAAGTTCTTAAAAACAAATGAAAATGAATACACAATAGGCCAAATCCATGGGATACAGCAAAGGCAGTCCTCAGAGGGAAATTCATAGCAATATAGGCCTACCTAAAAGGGTTAGAAGAAGCTTATAGAAACAGCCTCACCACAAAGCTGTGAGAACCAGAGAAGCAACAAGAAACAAAGGCCAGAACAGGTAAAAAGAAGGAAATAATTAGGTCAGAGCAGAATTAAATGACCTAGAGACTAAAACTACAATAAAAAATAAATAAATAAATCCAGGAGCTAGTTCTTTGAAAAAAATAAATAAAATGGACAAGTCTTTAACTAGACTCATCAAGAAAAAAAGAGAGAGGACCCAAATAAACAAAATCAGAAATGACAGAGAAGAAATCACAAATGATACCTCAGAAATATAAAGGATTGTAAGAAATGACTACAAACAACTATATGACAAGAAATTTGACAATCTGGGTGAAATGGATAAATTTCTGGAAATATATAATCTTCCAAAACTGAATACAGAAGAAGCAGAAAGCCTGAACAGACTGATAACAACTAGTGAAATTGAAACAATAATCAGAGAACTCCCAATGCACAAGAGCCCTGGACCAGGTGGCTACACAAGTGAATTTTACCAAACATTTAGAGAAGAACTAACTCCTATCCTATAGGATAGGTTGTTGAGAACAACCTATTCCAAAAAATCCAAGAAGAGGGAAGACTCCCAAACTCTTTCTATGAGGGCAATATTATTCTAATCACAAAACTAGGTCAAGATACAATTAAGAAAGAAAACTACAGACTAATATATCTGATGAACATAGATGCTAAAAATTTCAACAAAAAATAGGTCAACTGAATCCAGCAGTACATTAAGAATTATACACCATGATCAAATGGCATTCATCACAGGGATGCAAGATGGTCCAACATCCTCAAATCAATTAATGTAATATCACATAAAAAATGAAAGAAAAAATCCATATGATCATATCAATGGATGCTGAAGAAGCATTTGATAAAGTACAGCACCCATTTATGATAAAAACCCTCAGCAAAATGGGAATAGAAGGAGCATACCTCAACATATTAAAGGCCACATATGAGAAACCTGAAGCCAACATCATACTTAACAGGCAAAAGCTAACAGCTTTGCCCCTAAAGTCAGGAACAAGACAAGGCTGTCCACTTTCTCCACTTCTGTTCAACTTCACTTCAGAAGGTCTAGCCATAGCAATCAGAGAAGAAAAAGGAATCAAAGGTTTCCAAATTGGAAACTGTCCAAAAGGAGGAAGTAAAACTGTCGTTATTTGCAGATGACATGATAGTATACAAACAAAACCTGATAGACTCTACCAAAAACTTACTTGACTTAATAAACGAATTTAGCAAAATAGCTGGATATAAAGTCAATATCAGAAATCAAAGCATTTTTGCATACCAATAATGAATCATCAGAGATAGAAGCTAGAAAACAAATTCCATTTACCATAGCAACAAGAAAAATAAAGCACTTAGAAATAAACTTAACCAAGTAGGGAAAAGATCTGTACCCAGAAAACTACAGAACACTGAAGAAAGAAATTAAGGAAGATACAAATAAATCGAAGCATATACCATGTTTTTGGATTGTTAGAATTAACATCATCAAAATGTCCATACCACCCAAAGCAATCTACAGATTCAATGCAATCCTAATTACTATATCAATGACATATTTCACAGATATAGAAAAACTATTTAAAAAGTTTAAATGGTGCTAACAACAACCATGAATAGCCACAACAATCGTGAGAAAGAAGAACAAGGTAGGAGGAATCATAGTACCAGACATGAACTATACTACAAGGCTACTGTAATCAAACAATCTGGTACTGATATTAGAATGGACATATAGATCAATGGAACAGAATAGAGAGCCCAGAAATAAACTCAGGATTCTATGGTCAATTAATATTCAACAAAGGGGGAAGGAACATAAAATGGAGTGAAAATAGCCTTTTCAACAAGTGGTATTGGAAGAACTGGACAGGGACATGCAAAAATAAATAAATAAAACTAGACCACCAAGTTGCAACATATACCAGGTGGATAAAGGACTTAAACATAAGCTGTGACACCATACAAGTCCTAGAGGAAAACATAAGAAGTAAAATTTCAGATATCCTATGCAGAAATATTTTCCCTGATACTTCTGCAAGGGCAAAGTAAGTAAAGGAACAAATAAATGGGACTATATCAAAATGAAAAGTTTCAGTTCAGCTAAAGAAGATACCAGCAAAATGGAAATGGAACCAAATGGCTGCGAAAGCATATTTGCCAATGATACCTCAGACAAGGGTTTGATATCCAAAATACATAAAGAACTTATGCAACTCAGCACCAGGGAAACAGACAGCCCAATATAAAAATGGGCAAAGGACCTGAACAGACACCTCTTTGAGGTGAACATAGAAAAGTCCCAAAGGCATATGAAAGAATGCATAGCATCACTAGCCATCAGAGAGGTGCACATTAATACCACAATGTGATACCTCCTCATACATGTCAGAATGGCAATCATTAATAAATCAAGAAACAACAAGTGCTGGTGAGGATGTGGAGAAAAGGCAACTCTGGTGTGATGTTGATGTGAATGCAGACAGGTTGCAGCTACTATGAAAAACAGTATGGAGTTTCCTTAAAATACTAAAAATGGAACCTGTTTTTGGCCTAGCAATTTCTAGGATTATACCCAAAGACACCTGAACCACCAATTCAGAAGTACCTTTGTACACCTTTGATCATAGCTGTGCTATTTATAATAGACAAGTGCTGGAAACAGCCTAAGTGCCCATCAGTGGATGAATGGATCAAAAAATTTTGGTATACTAATATAATGGAACACTACATAGAAGAAAGAAGAAACTCCTACCCTTTGAAACAACATGGATGGAATTGGAGAGTATTATGGTTAGTGAAATTAGCCAGTCAGTGAAAGGCAAATACCATATGATCTTACGCATTACAGGACAATAATTAACAAAACAAACAATGAGCAAAACAGAACTAGAAACATGAACACGAGGAACAGACTTCCAGTGTGCAGAGAGGAGGGAGAGGCAGGAGTGGGGAGAAGGAGGCAAAGAATGGGAACAGTTTAGCCAAGTGACTAGCATGGATGACCCATGGACATGGGCAACATGTGGGATTGTGTGTTGGGGGGGGGGAAGGGGATAGTGGGGAGGGGGAGAGAAGAGGGGAGGGAAATGGGATGAATGTAATAAAACAACAGTAAAATAAAGTTAAAAAATATTCTGGAAACAATAAAAAAATGAACACACAACATCCCAAAATTTATGGGACGCAGTGAAGGAAGTCGTGAGAGGGAAATTCATAGCAATACAGGCCTATATAAAAAGGATAGAAGAATCTCAAATAAACAACCATCCAGAGTTACAAGAACTAGAGGAATAACAACAAACAAAGCCCAGAGCAAGTAGAGGGAAGGAAATAATCAAGATCACAGGAGAATTAAATGACATAGAGACTAAAACTATAATTCAAAAGATCAATAAATCCAGGTGCTGGCTCTTTGAAAAGATAAACAAAATCAACAACTCTTTACCCAGGCTCATAGTAAATTATATTATTATATATATATAATAATAAAGGAGCCAAATGAATAAAATCAGAAATGAAAGGAGAAATCACAATTGGTACCACAGAAATACAAAGAATTTTAAGAAATTACTACAAAAACCTATATGACAATAAATTTGACAGTCAGGGTGAAATAGACAAGTTTCTGAAAACAGCCTTCCAAAACTGAATCAAGAAGAAGCAGACAACCTGAATAGATTGATAACAACTAGTGAAATTCAACCAGTAACTGGAAAAAAAAAAAGAACAGAAAAAAAGAAAACAAACTCCTGACACATAAAACTCCCAACCAGGAGAATTTTACCAAACATTTAGGGAAGAACTAACTCCTCTCCTTCTCAAGCTATTCCAAAATTCCAAAAAGAGGGACCACTCTCAAACTCTTCTATGAGGCCAATATTATTCTTTTTTATTTATTAAAAATATTTTATTTATTATTTTTAGAGAGGGAAAAGGAGAGAGGCAGAGAGGGAGAGAAACATCAATGTATGGTTGCCTTTCACTTGCCTCCAGCTACAGAGCTGGATGGAAACCTGGCTTGCAACCTGATTATGTGCCCTGGCTGGGAATCAAACCAGCAACCTTTGGGTTTGCAGGCCGGTGCATTATTCACTGTGCCACCAGCCAGGGCCAAGGCCAGTATTATTCTAATTCCAAAATTAGGTCAAGACACAACAAAGAAAGAAAACTACAGACCATTATTATTGATAAACATAGATGCTAAAATCCTCAAAATACAATATTTTGAGAATTGCAGTATTGCAAACCAATCCAGCAATACATTAAAAAGATAATCTACCATGATCAAGTGGGATTCATCCCAGGGATGCAAGGATGGTATAATATTTGCAAAACAAAAAATGTAAAATGCAACATAAGCAAAATGAGAGACAAAAACCATACGATAAAAAAAAAAAACATATGATCATATCAATACATGCTGAAAAGCATTTGATAAAGTATAGCACCCATTTATGATAAAAACACTCAGCAAAGTGGAAATAGAAGGAGCATACCTCAACATAATAAAGGCCATATACAAGAAACCTGCAGCCAACATCATATTCAATGGACAATACTTAAAGCTTTCCCCCTCAGATCCGGTACAAGACAAGGGAACTCACACTCTACACTTATATTCAACATAGTTTTGGAAGTCCTAGCCATAGCAATCAGACAAGGAAAAGGAAACAAAGGCATCTAAGTTGGAAAGAAGGAAGTAAAATCATTATTATTTCCAGATGACATGATAGTATCCATCAAAAACATGATAGGATCCACTAAAAAACTACTCAACCTAATAAATGAATTTAGCAAAAATAGATAAATATTTTTCAATATTCCAAAAATGGAGGCATTTTTGTACACCAACCATGAAACATCAGAGGTAGAAATTAGATAAGAAAACCCATTTACTATAGCAACTAGAAAAATAAAGTACCTAGGAATAAACTTTTTTTTTTCCTTTTAATTTTATTGTTGTTGTATTACATCCATCCCTTTTTTTTTTCTCCCCTCTGTCCCCCTCCCCACCCACCCTTTCCCCCCAAAGTCAATCCCACCTGTTGTCCATGTCCATGGTTCCTTTATACTAGGTTCTTGTCTAAGCTGCTCCCCTTCTTTGCCTCTGCCTCCC
>PVIW01013336.1:0-27819 GCA_004026585.1 Noctilio leporinus
GAATACAAGGAATAGGCCTTCAGTGGTCAGGGGGAATGGGGTTGGGGGGAGGGGGAAGGGGGGGAGGTAGAGGCAAAGAAGGGGAGCAGCTTAGACAAGAACCTAGTATAAAGGAACCATGGACATGGACAACAGGTGGGATTGACTTTGTGGGGAAAGGGTGGGTGGGGAGGGGGACAGAGGGGAGAAAAAAAAGGGATGGATGTAATACAACAACAATAAAATTAAAAGGAAAAAATATATATATATATATATACCTTTCAATGTATTTTTTCCATTATGAGTGGAAAAATCTCTGCCTTTGTTTTAATCTTTATTTTGCACTTAAACAAGTTTAACTGAATGTAAAATTCTTGGTTAAGAGATATTTCCCTTAAGACAGTTTCTTCTGACATCTGTAGCTGTTAGTGAATGATCTGCTTTTACTCTATGTTTATTTATTGTTAATATGTCCTTCTCTTATTGAATGTTTAAGATTTTCTCTTTGAGATATTATAAAATTTTACTGAGGTATTTTGGGTGTGAAATACTTTACTTTTTTCTGATCTGTACTAATATTGTGCTTTTTAATTTAAGGACTTATACCTTTCTTCAATTATAAAACATTAACACTTTTTTACCCCCATTTTTGTACTTTTATAGAATTTCAATTATTTATAGATTGGAAATTCCTAGTTTATCTATTACAACTCTTCACTTTCATATTTTCTAAATCTATTTTCTGTAATACATTTTGTGTGTATTTCTCAGTTACATCTTTCACTATGATAAATTATTATTGATTCCTGGCTAGAAACTTTATATATTGGGAATTTTAACTTTTAACTTTTTCTGTAGTAATATTTTACACATCTAACATTTTTATTAAACCTTTTTTATATTCAAAAAATAAATGAACAAACAAGTGCTTGTGAGGATGCGGAGAAAGGGAACCCTTACGCACTGTTGGTGGAAATGTCGATTAGTACAAATACTATGGAAAACAGTATAGAGTTTCCTCAAAAACTTAGAAGTGGAGCTGCCTTATGATCCAGCAATTCTGCTTCTGTGAACCTATCCAAAGAAAACCAAAACACTAATTTGAAATACTATATGCAGTTCATGTATATTGCAACATTATTTACAATAACCAAGATGTGAAAGCCATGCAAATAACCATGAAAAGATGAGTAAATTTAAAAAAGCTGTGGTGGTGATCAGACAAAAATAAAAAGTATCTAAATTGGAAGAGAGGAAGTAAAGTGGTCATTATTTGCAGATGACATGATATAGAGAACTCTGTGGGCTCCACCTAAAAACTACTTGACCTAATAAATGAATTTGGCAAAGTAACAGAATACAAAGTCAATATTCAGAAATCAATAGCATTTTTACACACCAATAATGAACTTTCAGAAAAGAAAACTAAGAAAATAATCCGTTACTATTGCAACAATAACATCAACAACAACAAATAAAGTATCTAAGAGGTAAAGGAACTGTATTTTGAAAACTATAGAACACTGAAGAAAAAAAATGAGGAAGATACAAATAAGTAGAAGCATAGGCCATGTTCTTGGATTGGGAGAATTAACATTATATAATGTCCACACTACCCAAAGCAATCTACAGATTCAGGACAGTTCCTATTAAAATACTAATGATATATTTCACAGATATAGAGTGAATATTTCAAAATTAATATGGAAAAAAAATAATCCTGAATAGCCTCAGCAATCTTGATAAAGAAGAATAAAGTTGGAGGGATCACAATACCTGTTATAAAACTATACTACAAGGCCACTGTAATCAAAAGTTTCATACTGGCATAAGAACAGGAACTTAGATCTATGAAACAGAATAAGTAGCCCAGAAATAAACCCATGTTTTTATGGTATTTGACAAAGGAAACCAGGGCACTTAATGGAGTAAAGATAGTCTCTTCAATAAATAATATTGGGAGACCTGGACCAGTACCTGCAAAAGAAAAAAAGAAAGAAAAGAAGAAAAGAAAAGGAATTAGACCACCATATACCAGAATACACTCGAAATGGACGAAAGGCTTAGATATAAGTCCTGATACCATAAAAATCCAAGCAGAAAACACAGGCAGTAAAATTTTGGATATCTCACATAGCATTATTTTTGTTGATGTATCTCCTAGGGTAAGGGAAATAAAGGAAAAAGTAAACAAATGAGATTACATCAAATTTAAAAGCTTCTGCACAGTCAAAGAAGCCATAACAAAATAAAAAGGGAACCAACTGTATGGGGGAACATATTTGCCAATGATACACCAAACAAGGTTTTAATCTCCAAAATGTAGAAAGAATTCTTACAATTCAACACCAGGAAGACAAATAATCCAATTAAAAATGGGTAAAGGACCTGAATAGACACTTCTCTAAGGAGGACATTCAGATGGCCCATACACATAAGAAAAGATGCTTAACATTACTAGCCATCAGAGAGATGCAAATTAAAACCACAATGAGATCACTTCACACTTGTCAGAATGGCCATAGTTAACAAATCAACAAACAATAAGTGCTGGAGAGGATGTGAGGGAAAAGAAACCCTAGTGTACTAGGGTACTAGTGTTAGTGGGAATGCAGACTGGTACAGATACTGTGGAAAACAGTATGGAATTTTCTCAAAAAACTAAAAATTGAACTGCTTTTTGACCCTGAGATACTACTTCTGAAAATATACTAAAAAAATCCTGAAACACCAATTCAAAAGAATTTATGCATCCCTTTGTAGCAGTGATATTTACAATAGCCAAGATTTGGAAACATCCTAAATGCCCATCAGTAGATAAGTGGATAAAAACAAAAACAAAACAAAACAAAAAAAAACACCAAACCCTGTGGTACCTCTTCACAATGGAATACTATCCAACAGAAAGAAAGAAGGAAATCTACTTGTCTGCTATAGCATGGGTGGAACTGGAACCTACTAAGTAAAATAAGTTAGTCGGTGAATGGCAAATACCATATGATCTCACTTATAAGAGGAATCTAGTGAACAAAATAGACTAAGGAGCAAAATAAAACCAGAAGGCATAGAAGCATAGAACAGAATGACAGCTGTAAGCAGCGGGTGGAGAGGGCAGTGGGGACTGATTGAAAGAAAGTGAAGAGATTAGGCAAGAAACATATATGAAGGACCCATGGACAATGGTGTAGGGATTGACTATGGCAGTGGGGGATGAGATGGGTGGAGGGTAATTAAGGGGGAAAATTGGGACAACTGTAATTGCTTTAAAAATAACATTTTTTTTTAAAAGCTGTGCTACACATATACAATGGAATATATTTGACCATAAAAAAAGAATGATATCTTATTATTTACAACAGTATGGATGGACCTAGAAAGTAATATGTTCAGTGCATAAAGAGAAACATGAATGCCATATTATTTCTCTTATATCTGGATTTTAAAGGACATAAGAAACTAACAAACTCATAGACACAGAAACTGGACTGATGAGTGCCAAAGGGGAGAGAGTTTAGGGGACTAAGTGAAAGAGGTAAAGGGATTAAGAAGTACAAAGGGGTAATTAAAGAATAGTCATATAATAGGGATATAAAATACAGCATAAGAATATAATCAGCCCTGCTGGTAGCACAGTGGATAAGGTGCCAGCCTGCGAACCCAAAGGTCACTGGTTTGATTCCCCAGCCAGGGTACATAACCAGGTTGCAAGCCAGGTCTGCAGCTGGAGGCAGGTGAAAGGCAACCATACATGGATGTTTCTCTCCCTTTCTTCCTCCCTCCCTGCCCTTCTCTCTAAAAATAATAAATAAAATACTTTTTTAAAAAAGAGTATAATCAATGACATTATGGTAATTATGTATAGTGCCAGGTGGATGCTAGGAAAATCAGAGGTAACACTTTGTAAAGTATTTGATTGTCTAATCATGATGCTGTACACCTAAAACCAATACAAAGTAACAATGAAAAAAAAAAAAAAACCTAATTAAAAATTTAAAAACATACATGGACAAAAGATACCTCCCCGGTCTCCCCTCTGATTCTCATGTGTCTCAGGATATTAGCTATCAGAGTGAGCAATTCTTTAAATGTGAAAGGTGCTGAACCCTGGGGTTTCCAGGATTTATTTGCCCATCAATATACAGCACCAATTTTGCCCACACTGTAGTCCACATTTTCCAGACCTACAGTCCCAGTTCTGAGTAATGTAATTCTTGCTGGACTGTATAATAAGCATTTTCTTTGTTTTAGTAGCATAACCTAGAAATTCTGTTTATGTCTGTTTAGGGGCTTTCCAGTTCATTCTAGGGGTTTTGAAAGAAGGTTAGTAATATAGGGCATTTTATTCTGAAAATATTGTTCTGGTTCCAGTGTGTACAACAGCTACGGGAGGACCATAGTGGGGGTGTTAAGAGCAGTTAAGAGGGTGGTGGTGGCTTGGACAAACATGGAGATCACAGAGGAGATGCAGTGAACACAGCCAAGGGATATTTAGGAAATAAATGTCAACAAGATTCAATGTTGATGTAGGGATGAATTTATAGGTTTGTGAATCACATCACTAGATGAATTCCTGAACTCACTTAGAATTCATAATACAAGGACTTCTTGATACCAGTTCTGCTGGTAAAGCTTGAAAGTGGCCACTATGTCCTAATAAAGAGTAAAAAGCTGAACAGACTGAAAAATCAACTCTTTGGATCAGTAAAAGAGGGAAGGACTCAGGGCAGAGACAGAGTACAGGGAGTCACTGCTCACTGGAACAGAAACTCAAGAACAAGAACTGCTTGAGGGGTAGAGTAGGGGAGAGTGACGAGGTGGGAAAACCTGAACTGTAATTGGTGAACTGTTGGAGGATCGGTGCTGACAACTAAAGAGAGTTAAAAACACCCAGTGAGGATGGCTTGTAAATATTCAAATATTGTGAGATTTGCTTCCAGGACTTGACCAGGTTCCCACAATAAATAATAGGGAAAAAACTGGAGGATCAGAAGATGATGGCAGGTAGCTGGCAGCACTGAGTTCTTGCTTTAGTTTCAGATGAGAGGGCATGGAGCACACACAGGTGCAAGTTGCTGGGAGTTGGTGTGGGAAGTGCCTGAATTTCTGGAGGAACTGGTTTCGAGATTGCAGAGCACTGGGAGTTGTTGCAGCCTGGTTTGGGAGCACAGGAGCAGGCAGAGACCAGCAGCCCACAGATCCATGCCTTCTAAACAAAGTCACCAGAGTGGCCTGGCCCAGCACTTTTGGCTGCATCATTTAGTGGCAGCTTTAGACTGGCTTATTGACAGGGTATCGGGAAGGCAAGGAGCATGGGCAGTAAGCGCAAACTTGGGAAGATGAGAAGAGGACTCCTACCATGGCTGCAATAGCCAGGAGGGATTGTGACTTTGGAACAAATGGTCAGACTATGGCAACTGGGCTGGCCCTGACTGTGAGAGACTGTGAATTTCAGAGACAGGCAGAGAGAAGGCATCCTCTGAGGCCAGAGTATAGTACAAAGGGATGGCAGAGGTCTGGGGCATATACATCTGCATGCCAACACAGTAGCTCTTCTGGGAGACAGGCACAGCATTGAGTGGACAACTCTTTTTGGAAGGGTGCAGCAGGTTTGCATTTATGGCCACTTGCCTGTACCAGGGCAGGGAGAAGGGAGAAAGGAAGCTTGGAACAGCAGGCAGGTCCCCAGAGCTGATTCATCCTCCCAGGCTACAGAAGTCTTTCTTCACTGGAACCACTACCCCTAAATGACAACAACCTGGTGGGAAGTCATAGTCTTGCTCGAAACAATTGCTAGGTCCTACCCTCAAGATGCTTAAACCCGACTGCAGATTACAGGGAGACTAAATCAATGAAAAGAAAGATGCAGGAACTAAAATGCTGCTAGTTGCAAACAGCCTGTCTAGGTCCAGACTGAGGAATGATGTAGTGTCAACAGGGATAGTCAGAAAGAGAAGAAAGTGGAAGAAAATGGGTACTACAGAAACAAATTCTACCACTGAGTTAGCATAACTTCTACATGAGTTATTTGTTTCCAGTGTATCCTTTTTTAACATTCATTTCTTGTGCTCATAATTAGTGCATTTTAAGTAACTAGTGTTTATATTATAGTGTATCTCAAATCCCATATTTTACACCTTTCTCCTTTCAATCCATTTTACCACCCAATTTCTTATTCTTATTTTTGTTCTTAATTCTATTTTCTCTCCTGCAACAGCCTATTTGCAATCCCCACTCTAATGAGTTCTCCATCTCCAGCCTCTCAAAACTTTTTTTTTGTCATTAGTTACCACACATTCTTTTTTTCTGTTGGTAAAATACACTTGTTCTCTCTCCACCTTGACCAATCAGTACTCATTAAGTGTGGATAGGGAGATGTGGTGTCTTTGCAAACTTATTTATAGATCTTCACTATTCTGGTGTTTCAAATCTCAAATCTTAGCATCCCCCTCTTCTACTCCTCTTTTACCTTCTTCCATCCTGTTACTTCTTTCATTTCCAATTTGAATTTTTTTCTGTTATAGCCTGGACCTAACTCCTCACTCTTAGTATTCCTCTTCCCTACATCACCTCAAAATCACTTCCTTTTCATCCACACATCTCCTAAGCTTCTCTTTCTTTCTTTTTTATGTCACACTCCCATCCCACCTATAGTAATGATAGCTCATCATACATTGTTAATAGTGCTGTGGTGAAACTTATTAATAAATTTGGTTTCTATTTTTATCTTCTTTTAAATTCAACTTCTTTATTTTTAAATGTATGTTATTGGTTCTCTCGTTAGGTTATGTATAAATAATCTTCAGTATAGGCTTAATAGTGTACACTGGCTCTTTCTTGCTTCATTCTGATTCTTCCCCCCATTTCTACATAAGATGTAAGTTTTGCTTTCTTTCATCACTTTGCCGCTTCTCGTGACCATCATTGCTCCTCTCACTCTTAAAAATCATTTATAATTCAGTTAGTCAACTCATTTGTTTTTCTTCTACTATAATAGTCTTAATCTCTTTACATCCTTATCTAAACTGGCTAATTAGCAGTTGAGAGTGTGACTGTGGGTGGGGGTTATCTTTGGGTAGGTAGGTATTTTTCCTGGCTGAGTTTCAGCCGAAAGTGTGATTGAGGGTGGAGGATATCTTTGAATTGGTGGTTCTGTTTTAGTGGCAGCTCAATAACAGTATATAAGACATGGTGGAAGGAATGACTCTCAATTAACTAGCCAGAGAGAAGAACCCATCAAAGAGAAACACATTAGCCAAATCCAAAATACAACCGGACAACCAAAATAAATAGCATAAAGAGCATCCCAAGAGCAGAAAGGTCAGGAAATCTAGGGGACTGCACCACTGAATCCCACAGGACAGAAGGTCACACTGGGAAGGCAGGGAGTGGAAGTAGATTAATCTAAGAAAGTAGAAACGAACAATAAGGGATACCTAAAATGGGGAGAAAAAGAAACAATCCCTCATTGAAAGGAAGAAGGAACACCCAGAAAGACTGCTAAATGAAATAGAGGCAAGCAAACTATAAAGCATGGAACTCAAACTCATAGTTATAAGGAAGCTCACTGAGCTCA
Organism: Noctilio leporinus; assembly: GCA_004026585.1. Classification (NCBI taxonomy): domain Eukaryota; kingdom Metazoa; phylum Chordata; class Mammalia; order Chiroptera; family Noctilionidae; genus Noctilio; species Noctilio leporinus. Next base: position 7,553 of record PVIW01013336.1, read on the forward strand.
AAGAAAACTACAAATAACTCCAGAGGAACTATAAAGAACTACAGGGAAGCTATGAGGACCTTACTGATAACTACACCAGCATTAAAAAGGACATAGGAACTATCAATAAGAGGGATGAGAAAATTAAGAATACAATTTCTGAATTGAAGAACACAGTGGGAGGAATCAAAATCAGATTAGAGGAAGCAGAGAATTAGACTAACAAATTGGAGGACAATGTAGAAAAAAATTCCCAAGTAGTGCAACAAAATGAAAAAAAGACTGAAAAAGATTGAAGATGTACTAATAGATCAGCAGAACAACATGAAGCATAATAATATCTGTATCATAGGGATACCAAAAAAAGAAGAAGAGGAACAAGGGATAGAAAACCTGTTTGAAAAAGTAATGACAGACAATTTCCCTAACTTGGTGAGAGAAAAAGCTATGCAAGTCCTGGAAGCACCAAGAATCCCAGTAAAGGCCCACACCAAGATACATCATAATTAAAATGGCAACATTCATAGACAAAGAGAGAATCCTAAAAGTAGCAAGAGAGGAACAGCTAATAACATACAAGGGAGCATCCATAAGGCTATCAGCTGATTTCTCAACAAAAACACTATCAACCAGAAGAGAATGGCAAAAAAATATTCCAAACAATGAAAAGCAGAGGCCTACAACCAAGACTACTCTCCCTAGCAAGGCTTTTGTTCAAAATGGAAAGTAAAATAAGGAGTTTCCAACACAAATGAAAGCTAAAAGAATATCTCCACCAAACCAGCATTGCAAGAGATACTAATGGGACTGCTATAAGAAGAGGAAGAAAAAGAGGATGAAAGAGATAGGAACATAGGTACACATAACAGAGGTCTGGGGCACATGCAAAAGAAGTGACAATGAATAAGTGTCTATCAATAATAACCTTAAATGTAAAAGAATTCCATTGTACCCATTTCTCAGGAACACCTTAAGAGGACCTATTTTAGTCATATAATGAGATTCATTGATACACTGGCTTAAAGAACAAAGAAGCTTGCTTCTGTCTTTTATAATAGTCCCAGGTGAGTGGTCTAGGCTTCCAGGTGGCTCTGTTTCAAATGATAACTCAGGGAACCAGGTAGTTTCCACCATCATTGTTTTATCATCTACCAGGTTGAAAGAGGGTCTGTAATATGTCCAGGTTACAGTTGAAGGGATAGAATAAGTACATGCAGAAGACATAGCTTCTATCTTAAGTTGCTGGCCAAGAATTGACACTGATTGCTTTTGCTCACATTCCACTGTCACCCAGTATATCCACACTTAACTGCATGGGAGATTGGAAAAGGTAGCTTAGCTAAATGCCCCATTTATCAGAACTATAATTCTATAGTAACAAAGGAAAGGAAGAATGTATTTTGGCAATTAGGCCACAATCTCTGCTACAAAATCTTGGAGAGACAGCAATCAAAATAATGGGAAAAGCTGCATATCATGTTAGGAACATCTCATGTCAGAAGAAAATAAGTATTATGTTTGTTGTGGAAGTGATTAGGCTAGTTTAGTTCTTTGTGGCTCTGGGGACTCAAACTAAAATAAATAGGTAAAGCAATTTCTAAAATAGTTATTAGAAGAGGGCTTCTGTCTAGAGGTGGAAATTTTCCCCTACTGGAGGTGTTTGAGTAGAAACTAGAACACTTCGGGGATATTTTTGGAGGATTCGAATTTTTTCAAGCATTCCAAGTGGCCAAATTATGTCACTAATGCCCCCTTTCCAATGCTGGCATTCTATGATTTTTATCTAAACTTGTGTTAGGGAAGGGAATCCCAACATTTCTTAGGTGCTTGCTATTGCTATCTGTAAGTCCTCACAATAACCTTGTGAAATTGACACTGTTTGCATATTACTGATGGATGGAAATGTTAAGAATTCAGAGCTCTTGGGTAGAATTACTGGCACTACAATCAATACATATCTGATTGCTAATCCCATGGTGTTTCCATCATGTGGCTGCTGACCAGAATGAAAAGTCCAAACTAAATTGTGTCTCCTCTGTTTCCTCCCAACCCTCTCCCCAGCCTTCCCTCCAAATCTTGTCTTATCAAGGTTGACTGCCTGGATGGGACTTGCAGTTCTGTAGGACTTAGCACAACAAGAAGAATCACTAACATCTGGTCCCATTTCCAGCCCCTTTTCCAGTTTTTGGGTTTTTTTGTTTGTTTGTTTGTTTTTTTACACTGAGTCAAATGACTGCTCTGTCAACCATGCTTTTCCTCAGCTCAGCGTCTAAGCCACCTAATTGTTCAGAAGCTTCAGACTCTTTGCTCCTTCCTTAAGAAGGGTGCAGAGATTCTTCTGTAACCCCAGGCTACACCACAGTGATTCATTTCCTGCTTTTACCTGCTAGTGTCGAGGTGGGGGGTTTAATTTGAAATTAATTCTTTGGCCTTTGTGTATGGAAATGGATGTCAAAAGTGAATTAATTTCCACTAAATCTTCCACCATAGAAAATTTAACCACATTCCCTCCAAAGAAAGAATGACTCATTCGAGCACCTGTTTTGTATCCTTAGTAACTGGTCTTAAGACTTCCCTCTTGAATTTGCATGTATCCAAGCATAGCAAATTGACTGGGGGAAGGGAAGAGGTTTGCAGTAATCAAAGTGCACTCTGAATAGAATGATCCCTGTAACACGGTTTGCCAGTGATCTTGAACTTTATATACTCACTTTGAGTCTATGTTATAATGCCAGCATTGATTCAACCACAAATTCAGTGTGGATGAAAGTCTGGAAAATTACTAATGGCCTCAAGGTATGTTTGGTGACACACGATGAAAATGGTGTAATTACAGGTGTACTCCTGTAATCTCTCTGCTTCAAAGATGAATTCATCTCTGTATTAAAAACTTGCTTTTCTTGCCTTTAACCTGTGCTATAATTAAAGTTAGGTGCACAGCTCTACAAAGGAGATGGCTTGATGGTAGGGAGAGGGTCAATTAAACCACTTTTCCCACTTGACCACAGAAATAATATTCTAAGAATTAGTTTTATGTAGTTCTATGTAGTTCCAGTTATCTTTTTCACAAAAGGCCTCTCTGGCTGATACTGTGGTAAAGTAAAGAGTATTTGGATCAAGAGCTGCACACCCATGTCCCAGTATGTTCTTAGTTGCTAGTGAACTCATGCATATAAAATGGTTGAGCTTGTCTGGGTTTCCTTTTTGGAAGCTGAAGTCCAACTAGATGATGCCATTTTCCCTTCCAGCTCCGAAATGTGGTCTCCATCACCTGGGATTTTATTGAGTTTTACAGTTAGAATGAGATAGCTTAACACTTAAATTTATTGAGCTAGAAATCATAAAAAATGGAAGATTACTTATTCTATCATTTTTATTATACAAATCATATCCAGTGAGATTAAGCTACCAGTCCAAGATCATGTAAAATTTTTACATAGTTTTATTTTTAGTTCCTATTATCGTAATTCAACATAGACATTGTTACAGTCAAATAGCTTTACAAGATTTGCTTCGAAAAAATAGCAGTTTTCATATGCTCCCCTTTTCCTAATGTCAATAATAGCTACTTCAAAAAATGTTTTTTAAATTCATTTTTTAATTGTTCTATTACAGTCATCCCATTATTCCTTGTTGTTCTCCCCTGCCCTCCCCACACAGGCCCCCTTCCCTCAATCCCCATCCAGTTGTCCCTATCTATGGATAATTTCTACTAGTTCCTTGATTAGACCCTTTGTCTTTCCCCCATTATCTCTCTCACCCCTCCCCTCTTGGTCACTGTTAGCCTGTTCCTTGTTTTAATGCCTAAGGTTCTATTTTGTTCACTTGTTTGTTTTATTCATTAGGTTCTTGTATTTGGTGAGATCATCTGGTATTTGTCTTTTGCTATTGGCTTATTCACTAAGCATAATGCTCTCCAGTTCCATCCATGCTGTCACAAAAGGTAGGAGTTCCTTCTTTCTTTCTGCCATGTTGTATTCCATTGTGTAAATGTGCCACAGTTTTGTTTTGTTTTGTTTTGTTTTTTTTTATCCACTGATACACTAATGGGCACTTAAAAAGTTTCCGGCACTTGATTATTGTAAATAATGCTGCTATAAAAACAGGAATGCATAGGTTCTTTTGAATTGGTGTTTCAGGATTCTTAGGGTATAATTTCAGTAATTGAACTGCTGGAACAAAAGACAGTTTCATCTTTCATAATTGAGAAAATTACAGTTTTCCAAAGTGGTTGCATCAGTCTGCATTCCTACCAATAGTGCACTAGGGTTCCATTTTGTCTACACCCTTGCCAGCATTTATTATTTCTTAATTTGTAATGAGGGCCATTCTGACTGGTGTGAGGTGGTATTTTATTGTTTTAACTTGCATATCTCTGATAGCTAGTGACGTTGAACATTCTTTCATAAGCCTATGGGCCCTCTGTATGTCCTCCTTGGGTCCTTTGCCCATTATTTAATTGGATTGATTGTCTTCCTGGTGTTGAGTCATATTGGTTCTTTATATATTTTGGAGGTCAAACCCTTCTCTGAGTTATCATTGGCAAATATGTTTTCCCATACAGTTGGTTCCCTTTTTATTTTGCCGATGTTTCCTTTAGCTATGCAGAAGCTTTCCAATTTGATGTAGTACCATGTGTTTATTCTTTCCTTTATTTCCTTGCCTTAGAAAACATATCAGCAAAAATATTGATGCTTGGGATATCTGAAATTTTACTGTCATGGCTTATATTAAAGTGTTTTATCCACTTTGAGTTTTTTCTGAGTATGGTATAAGTTGGGAATCTAGTTTCTTTCCTCCTTCCTTCCTTCCTTTCTCTTTCTCTCTCTTCCTTCCTTCCTTCCTTCCTTCCTTCCTTCCTTTCTTTCTTTCTTTTTTCTTTCTTTCTTTCTTTCTTTTTCTTTCTCTTCCTCCCTCCCTCTCTTTCTTTCTCTCTTTCCTTCTTTCTCTTTTTCCTTCTTTCTCTTTCTTTCTTTCTTTCTTTCTTTCTTTCTTTCTTTCTTTTCTTTCTTTCTCTTTCTTTCTTTTTCTTTCTCTTCCTCCCTCCCTCCCTTTCTTTCTTTCTTTCTCTCTTTCCTTCTTTCTTTCTTTCCTTCCTTCTTTCTTTCTGTACTATTCTAGTTCTCCCAACACCATTTGCTGAAGAGGCTTCATTTACTCCACTTTATGCTCCTGCCACCTTTGTCAAATATTAATTGACCATAGAGACATGGGTTTACTTCTGGGCTCTCTGTTCCATTGATCTATGTGTCTGTTCTTATGCCAGTACCAGACTGTTTTGATTACAGTGGCCTTGTAATATAGTTTGATATCAGGTATTGTGATCCCTGATCACAGGTATTTTGTTCTTCTTTCTCAAAATTCCTGAAGCTATTTGGGGTTATTTATGATTCCATATAAATTTTTGAAATATTTGTTCTAGATCTGTGAAATATGTCATTGGTATTTTAATAGGAATTTCATGGAATCTATAGATTGCTTTGGATATATGGACATTTTTAGTTGATTTATTATTGTTGTATTTATTACAGTTGTTTTATCCCCCCCCCCCATTGCTCTCCCCTCTCCCCTCTCTCCCAGTTAATCCCAGCTTTTTTGAGTATGGGCATTTTTTTTTAAAGATTTTATTTATTATTTTTAGAGAGAGGGAAAGAGACAGCAATGTATGGTTGCCTTCTACCTGCCTCCAGCTACAGACCTGGCTGGAGACTTGACTTGCAACTTGGTTATGTGCCCTGACTGGGGAATCGAACCAGCGACCTTTGGATTCACAGGCCAGCATCTTATCCACTGTGCCACCAGCCAGGGCTGAGTATGGACATTTTAATGATGTTAATTTTTCCAGTCCATGAAAACGTTATTTGTATCTTTTAAAATTTCTTCCTTCAGTGTTCTATAGTTTTCTGAGCCAGGTCTTTTATCTTCTTGGTAAGTTTATTTTTAGTTACTTCACTTTTCTTGTTGCTTTATTGAATGAAATTTTCTCCCTAGTATCTGTTTCTGATATTTCATTGTTGGTGGACAAAAATAACTTTGATTTCTGAATATTGATTTAGTATCCCACTACTTGCCAAATCCACTTGGATGGAATAGATTTTGGTAGAGCATATAGGGTTTTCTATGTACACTATCATGTATCTGCAAATAATGACAGTTTTACTTCTTCCTGTCCAGTTTGGATATCCTTTATTTATTTTTCTTGTCTAATCATTGTGGCTAGAACTTCCAATAGTATGTTGAATATAAGTAGTGTAAGTAGACACCCTGTATTGTTCCTGATCTTATGGGGAAAGCTTTCAGTTTTAGCCCTTTGAGTATGATGTTAGCTGTAGGTTTCTCATATATGGCTTTTATTATGTTGAGGTATACTGCCTTCTATTCCCACTTTGCTGAGCATTTTTATTATAAATGGGTGCTGTACATTATCAAATACTTTTTCAGCATCTATTGATGTGATTTTTGTCATTTTGTTTATGTGATATATTACATTTATTGATTTGCAAATATTGCACCATCCTTACACCCCTGGGATAAATCCCACTTTATCATGGTGCATAATCTTTGTATTAATGTATTGCTGGATGTAGTAGTTTGCCAACATTTTGCTGAGGATGTTAGCATCTATGTTCATCAGTGACATTGGCTTGGCCTATAGTTTTCTTTGTTGTGCCTTTACTTGGTTTTGGAATTAGGATAATAGTGGCCTCACTTAAAAAAAAAGAACTAGGGAGTCTTCCCTCTTCTTGAATTTTTTGGAATGATTTGAGAAGGATTAGCTCTTCCCTAAATGTTTGGTAAAGTTCAGCTGTGAAATCTTCTAGTCCAGGATTCATGCATGCCAGGAATTTTTGATTACTGCCTCAATTTCACTAGTTGTTATTGGTCTATTCAGGCTTTTTGTTTTTTCTTGATTCAGTTTTGGAAGATTATATATTTCCAGAAATTTGTTCATTTCACCCAGGTTGTCAAATCCTTTGCCAGATAGTTGTTCATAGTAATTTCTTAAAACCCCTTGTATTTCTATGGTATCATGTGTAATTTCTCCTCTTTTGTTCTTGATTTATTTGAGTGCTCTTTCTTTTTTCTTGATGGGTCTGGTTAAAGGCTCTCCAATTTGTTTTATCTTTTCAAAGAATCAGCTCCTAGATTTATTGATCCTTTGAATTGTTCTTTTAATCTCAATGTCACTTAAATCTACTCTTATCTTGATTATTTTCTTCTTCTGCTCACTTGGGGATTTATTTGTTTTGTTTCTCTAGTTCTTGTTGTGTATTTGAAATTTTTCTATCTTTTTTTAGTAGGCCTGTTTTGTTATGAATTTTCCTATCAGAACTGCCTTCACAGTTTCTTATTGGTTTTGGGCTATTGTGTGTTCATTTTCATTTGATTTAAGAAGCTTTATGATTTCTTCCTTGATCTCACTGCTAAACCAATCATTATTTAGGAGCATGTCATTCAGTCTCTATGAATTTGAGTATTTTTGAAAGTTTTGTTTTTTGAGGCTGATTTCTAGTTTCAGGCCATTGTTAAGAAGATACTTGATATGATTTCAAAATTTTAAAAATTTATTGGGCTTGTGTTGTGTCTTATCATGTGGTGTATCTTTGAAAATGCTTCATGTGCATTTGAAAAGAATGTACTTTACTTCTTTGGGGTGAAAGGTTTTGGATATGTATAGCAAGTCCATTTGATCTAGAGAGTAAGCCAGTGACACGATTTTTTGTTGATTCCTTGCTTGGATGATTTATGTATATTGTTGACAACGGGGTGTTAAATTTCCCTACAATAAGTGTGTTGCTGTCAATATTTTTCTTGAAGTCCTTCAAGCTTTCCTTCTATATATAAGTGCTTATCTGTTGGCTACATATATGTTTTAAAATGTTATGTCTTCTTGATGGATTATTCCCTAAGTATTATATAGTGTCCTTCTTTGTCCCTTTAATAGCCTTGTTGTGAAATTTATTTTGTCTGGTATAAGTATTACTATCCCAGCTTTCTTTCATGTCTGTTTGCTTGAAATATATTTTTCTATCCTTTCACTTTCAGTCTGTGTAGATCTTTTGTTCTGAGGTGGGTCTCTTGTAGACAGCTTAATGCAGGTCACACTTTCTTATCCATTCAGCTGCCCTATGTCTTTTGGTTGGAATTGTTATGGGTAGATATTTAGTTACTGTGATTTTTTCCCTTTGTGTCTATGTTCATCTTCTCTCTCTCTTTTCCTTTGTCTTCTTGAAGTATATCTTTTAGCATTTTTTGCAGTGTTGCATAGGTGGAGGTGTATTCTTTTAGCCTTTATTGTCTGAGAAACTTTATTCCACTTTCCATTTTAAACAAGAACCTCTCTGGATAGAGTAGTTTGGATTGCATTGCTTGTAATATCCTTTGCCCTTCCATTCTGGCTTGTAGTGTTTGTGTTGAGTAATCATCTGATAATATTATCAGAACTCCTTTATATATTACTAGCTGTTTCTCCCTTGCTGCCTTTGAGATTCTCTCTTTGTCTTTGAAGTTTGCCTTTTTAATTATGATGTATCTTGGAATGGGCCTCTTTGATTTAATCTTCATTGAGACCTTCTCTGCTTTCTGCAGTTTCATAACTTTTTCTCTGATCAAGTTAGGGAAATATTCTGTCATTAGTTTTTCAAGCCAGTGTTTTGTCCCTTGTTCCTTTTCCTGTCCTTCTGGTGTCCCTATGATATGGATATTGTTACGTTCATGTTGTCATGTAGCTCCTTTAAATCTTTTGTGATCTTTTTGAGTCCTTTCTCATTTTGTTGCTCTTTGAAAAATTTTCTACCTTGTCTTTCACCTCACTGACTTGATCCCCTGCCTTGATTTAACTTGCTTTTAATTTGTTCTGCTCTAAATTTCATTTCAGATATTATATTCTTTATTCCCCTTGGCTCTTAGTGATAGTTTTTATGTCCTTTTCATGCCAGTATAATACACAGTAGGTTCTTTGTAGCTCCCCAGAAGCTCTTTATAGCCTCACTAAGCTCATTGAGCATCCTTACAAGCCATTATTTTGAACTCAATGTTTGATAGTTTGCTTGCCTCTATTTCATTTAGCACTCTTAAGGTTATTCCTCCTTTTCTTCTGATTTGGGGTTGTTTCTTCACCCCCTTATTTTAGGTAACTTTTTTTTTGTTTTTGTTTTTGCTTCTTAGATTGATCTACTTTGACTCCATGTCTTCATGGTGTGACCTTCTGTGGTAGGAGACCTGTGGGGTTCAGTGGTGTTGTCTCCTTCATTTCCTGAACTTGATGCTCTTGGGATACCCTTTATGCCATTTACATGGGCTTTTGTAATTGGTATTGGTTGTTATTGGGTCACTCTTTATTGAGTCCTTCCCTCAAGATGGCTTCTGAGTCACTCTGCCACCATGTATTATATGCTGTTGTACAGGTGCTTCTAGAGCAAAACCAAACAGCCCAAGATACAAACCCATGCCCACAAAAATAACCCTTCCCACAATTACACTGTCCACAGCAAATGAGCAAGGAGATGAAGACTATTATAAGGAAGGAGAAATGAATGTGAAATTACTACCATAAAATGATTTTTGAAAGGGTAGAGGGAGGAACAATAATAAAAGTAGGGAATAGAGACAGATAAAGAGAGAACAAAAGTAAATTTTTTCCTAAAATATACTTTATTTATTTTGCTATTACAGTTGTCCCAATTCCCCCCACCCTTTGTCCCCCTCCAGCCAACACCCCATTTCCTCCAGCAATGTCCCTCTTAGTTCATGTCCATGTGTCATGCATATAAGTTCTTTGGCTTCTCCATATCCTTTATTCTTCTTAACTTCCTCCTGTCTATTCTGTAACCACCAATGTGTACCATTTTGTTTTTTTCCTTTCACATCCAGACAATGTATTATTTAATTGCTGCCTTCTGTCAGCTTGTCGAATCACATTAATACAGTTTTCTTTTCATTATTTCAAAATGCTTATGTTAACTCATTTGTTTAAAGAATTACTCTTAAATAATATGAATTGCAATATTACCAACACATGCAAAAATACATTTACACAATACATACATATTTAAAGTACATACTGGATTTTGAAGAGTTAATACAAAAAATTTTAAATATGCCAATAGTTTATATAATTATATGTTAAATGATAGTATTTTAGATATATTGTAGCAAATTAAGCAGCTTTTTCTTTTTTAATATTTATTTTACTCTGGAATGCTATTTTTGTGAACTATATCACCAAAATGGTATATTGCAGAACTCACTTTTGTGAAAGTTGTCCCAGAGACAGTATCCAACCCATAGTAAAAAATGAATTTGGTTTTTGAGTCAGATACCCCTCCTCCAATAATACAACTCAATTTTATTTTAAGCCACTGGAACTACAACTTATTCTTTTTGGAGTTTCCCAATTTAAATAGTAGATTGAGTTTTTTGTTTGTTTTGGTCTGTGGACAGGTCTGACTTGTTTTAATACCCTCTGTTTTTCTTCTACATGTGTTTTACAAGCCTTCAGAAATAATGGCACTTGCAGTGCTCAGCTGATCCCCAGAGTAGAACTTATTATGTCTACTAAGTTAAGGTAAAAAATAGAAATCCACTAAAAAATATTAAAAAAAATAGAAATCCCTAGGATTTAAATAATTTTATAGAATAGTATTGCAGCTATTTTTTGAACTTGTGGTTGACTCCCTATGTGGTCCTAAATTAACCCCTGAACTATTTAAGAGTCTGTTGAGGTAGAGATTAGGTATGTTCACATTTCAATAATAAAGTTTACTATAGCATTAATTCCTTTTCCCAAGCATCCCCAGTTTGGGGGCCTTCCTAAATGGAAATGTGTATTTCCATGATTTAGTTGAAAGGAGTCTCATCTAATTTACATGCTAATATGAGAATATATATTGTCTATGTAAATGAATCATATAGTTAAGTAGTTTGCAACTTCCATCCAAATTTGTCTTCATTCTTAGCATCTTTTTTAATCTAAAGATTGACTGATTTCACAACACACCAATGACCAGTTGGTTGCTATTTAAAACATAAATTACTAACAAAATCTATATATTACACACCCACAAATAAGCACATATTTTATAACAGTGAATAAGAAAGACAGCATATATTCTATGTAATATATATCCACATTTTCATACCTTTTCTTCTTCCTTAACTTCATTTGATTTTTCTGAGGATTCTTCCTTTCCATATGTTGAGGGTTTATTTCTTTGTCTCCCCATTTTAGGTGACTTATTTATTTCTGCTTTTTGGATTGGTCTACTTTGACTTACTGTCCTAGTGGTATGACTTTCTGTGGTGTAGAGGTACACTATTTTTTACTTCCTGGATCTGTGCTAGGTGACGTCAGCTTGTGTCCCAGTCTGGGCCTAGTCAGCCAGTTGGAGACTACCAGAGATCCACTGTGTTTGTCTCCTCTAGTTGTTAATCCAATCAGTCTGTGATCAGTGGCGCCCTTTGGAGAAGGGTGGTCTGCTGGCTATATGGGGGATTGGTCAGCCCTGGACTCATGGACTGCTCCCTCAACTCTCCCCCTAAAGCCACTGACCCAAACCCTCCTTAAGTGTCTCTAGTCCACTCTACCCTTACTCTGCTTGAGGCCAGGGTAGGTGAGTGACTCTGTATTTTCATGCATGGTCCCTTTAAGAACTCAGTCTCTCCGTCAAGCCAACTAAATCTGGCTGTTTTTGCTTTTCACAGCTGGGTGCTGTTTTACTCTCAGCTTTATTGCTGTAGGCTGGGAAGCCCAGTTGGGAGTTTAGATCCCACCCTTCTCAGGTGGAACCCATGGCTGCTGGGATATTTCTCTGTCCCTTCAGCGGCCGTCCATTGGAGCCCCTCCAGCCCTCTTGCATCTCTGCACTTCGTACCAGTCACGTTGTGATGAATCAGCCTCTCCTGTTCTGTCCATGGTTATAAGACTTCTCTCCAGTTTGTGTGTTGGTTGTTCCAGATGATTTATCCCCAGTTAAATTGTAATTCCAGTTTGGTTTTGAGAGGAGATTGGTGTAGCTCCACTTACTCCTCTGCCATCCTGGTTCTTCCTAAATTTTATATCATACATAAAAAGAAAGGGAAAAAGGCATGGCATAATGGAGTGAAAGAAGGAATGTGTATAATAATAATAATATTACATTTAAACAGAAATTTATATATAATGGGAGATAGAGAAAAATAGGAACAAAATTGGAGAAAATGATCTGCCACAGCACTGTCAACAACAAATGACTAAAGATTAATATAGGTGGGATGGAACTAGTAAGAGGTAAAGAAAACAATGACAGAATAGCTCAATAGATATCTAGAGGAAAGAGAATTGATTTTGAGAGGATAGAAGGAGCAGAAATACTAAGCGTGAGCGATAACAACCAGTCTAAGGAAAAAGTTAAAATGTAAAATGAAAAAAAAAGGGCAGGAGGAAGGCACAAAGAGTAGGAGAGGGGAATTGTAAAATGTGAATTTTGAAATACAAAAATATAGAAATAAAATTGAAGAAGCGCACCACCATACTTACAACCTATGAACAGAGATTGATAAAGGTGGAGAGAAAGTAAAGGCATTTGAAGAATAGGAAAAAGAGTGTAATGTAACTAATGAAAAGAATTTTGTTGTGAGAGGCTGGAGTGAGGGAGAAATATTAAAGAGTATAGAACAGAAACAAATCGTAGCAAGAGGGAAAATAAACATTAAAACAAAAGTAAGACAAGAAAAGGAGATAAAGTAGAGTAAGGAAAGGGAGGAGCAAATATGAGATTTGAAATAAAAATAAGAGTTTCGGCAAAATGGCAGAGGAATAAGTGATGAAGAGGACACTTCATCACAATGTGGCTGGTAGGAATCATGGAAAATCAAAAGGGCTGGTGGGGCCCCCACCGGAGGCAGCAGCTGAAGGGATAGAGCTGGGGGCTCCACCTGAGAAGCGTAAGTTCTGGTTCCCCAGCTGGGTATTCCAGCCTACAGCAACATGATGGAGAGTAGAGCAGCATCCAGCTGAGAAGGGCAAAAAGTCATGGAGTTTACTAGCCTGAGAGAGCACTGGAGACAGAGAACTACTAGGGTGACCACAACAAAAATACGTTGGCACCCACCTACCCTGGGCCCCAGCAAAGGGAGGGCAGAGTGGGGTGGAGACACATGGGGAGACTTGTGGTGGTGGCTTGGAGGAGAGAAGTGGGGAAGAGGCTGTGGATTCCTGTGCAGACTCATGGCCCACACCTCTGGCAGACTGTGCTGCGCCAAGCCGCTTCTGTATGAGGTCATCATAGCCCCACCCACTGGAAACAATCTGCCCTGCCCAGCAGTGCCAGAGCCTGGTGCCTGATCACAATTCTTTGATTTACATCTAACTAAAACTCCTGCTCTGCCCTGTCTGAGCATAAATAAAACAGTTGGCACCTGAAGAGATATCTCTTGCCCAGCAGTGCCTGGCCTGGCAGCTGATTACAAACTCTCTGACTTACAGCTGAGTCAGTCAGTCCCACACAGTGGCTGGTGGCTGATTGTGGATTCATTGGTTCACATTTGAGTGGGTTTATCCCACCCAGTGGCCCCTGGGCCTGGCAGCTGAACACAAACTCATTGGATTACAATAGGATCTTTCGTCAAGCCTAACACCACCTGAGCCTGGTGGCTAATACAGATTCATTGGATTACAACTAACCTTACTATCTAGTCCAGCAGCTCCTGAGACTGGTGGCTGAACACGGATTCATCGAAAGGAGAAATAAGGAGTTTCCCAGAAAAAAGAAGACTAAAAGAATACACCTCTACCAAACCAGCATTGCAAGAAATGCTAATGGGTTGGCTTTAAAAATAAATAAATAAATAAAAAGAAGACACAGAGAAAGCCAAAGAGGAATACAGATACAAAGGGAAAAAATGGCAATGAATAAGTATCAATCAATAATAACCTTAAATGTAAATGGATTAAATGCACAAATCAAAAGACATAGGGTAGCCGAAATGGATAAGACAACATGATCCACATATATACTATCTTCAAGAGACCCACCTCAGAACAAAAGATTGACACAGATTGAGAGTGAAGGGATGGAAAAATATATATCAAGCAAATGGACACACAAAAAAGCTGGAGTATCAATACTTATTTCAGACAAAATAGATTTTACAATGAAGGCCATAAAAAGGGACAAAGAAGGACATTATATAATACTTGAGGGAACAATCCATCAAGAAGAAATAACTCTGGTAAACATATATGCACCCAACATAGGAGCTCTGAAATATATAAGGAAAATCTTGGAGGACTTTAAGAAAGATATAGACAGCAACACACTAATAGTAGGGGATTTTAATACCCCACTATCAACAATGGACAAACCTTCCAAACAAAAAATCCCCAAAGATGTTGTGGCATTGAACAACACTGTAGAGGAAATGGACCTAACTGATGTATACAGAGTCTTTTACCCCAAAGAAGCAAAATACACATTCTTTTCAAATGCATATGGATCATTCTCTAAGAGGGACCACATGGTATGTCACAAGACAAGCCTCCACAAATACAGGAAAATTGAAATCATACAAAGTATCTTCTCAGATCACAATGGCTCGAAACTAGAAACCAATCTCAAAGGAAAAAAAAACAAAAATTCTCTAACTCATGGAGACTGAATAACATTCTATTAAATAATGAATGGCTTAATAGTGAGATCAAAAATGAAATGAAAAAGTCCCTGGAAACAAATGACAATGAACACACAACAGCCCAAAACCTATGGGATACAGCAAAGGCAGTGCTCTGAGGGAAATTTATAGCAATACAGGCCTTCCTAAAAAGATCACAAGAACTTTATAAAAACAACCTAACCATAAAGCTGCAAGAACTAGAGGAGCAACAACAAAGCCCAGAGCAAGTAGAAGGAAGGAAATCATCAAGATCAGAGCAGAACTAAATAACTCAGAGATTCAAACTACAATTTGAAGAATAGACAGGACCAGGAGCTGGTTCTTTGAAAAAATAAGCAAAATTGACAAGCCCTTATCCAGACTCATCAAGAAAAAGAGAGAGAGAGGACCCAAATAAACAGAATCAGAACTGACAGAGGAGAAATCACAACTGATACTTCAGAAATACAAAAGATTGTAAGAAATTACTACAAACAACTATATAACAAAAAATATGACAACCTGGATGAAATGGACACATTTCTGGAAATGTATAATCTACCAAAACTGAACCCAGAAGAAGCAGAAAGCCTGAATAGGCCAATAACAACTAGTGAACTTAAAGAAGTAATCCAAAATCTTCCAAAGCACAAAAGCCCTGGGCTGGATGGATACACAGGTGAATTTTACCAAACATTTAAAGAAGAACTAACTCCTATCCTTCTCAACCTATACCAAAAAATACAGGAAGAGGTAAGACTCCCAAACTCTTTCTATGAGGCCAATATTATTCTAATCACAAAACCAAACCAGGGCAAGACACAACTACGAAAGAAAGCTACAGGCCAATATATCTGATGAACATAGATGCTAAAATTCTCAACTAAATATTGGCCAACCAGATTCAGCAGTACATTACAAAGATCATACATCATGTTCAAGTGTGTTTCATCTCAGAGATGCAAAGATGGTACAACATTCGTAAATCAATAAATGTAATACATCATATCAACAATTTGAAAGTCGAAAACCATATGATCATATCAACAGATGCTGAAAAAACATTTGATAAAGTACAGCAACCATTTATGATAAAAACCCTCAGCAAAATGGGAATAGAGGGAGTATACCTCAACATCATAAAGGCTATCTATGAGAAACCAGAAGCCAACATCATACTCAATGGACAAAAATTAAAAGCTTTCCCCCTAAGATCAGGAATGAGACAAGGCTGTCCACTTTCTCCACTTCTATTCAACATTGTCTTGGAAGTTCTAGCTATAGCCATCAGAGAGGAAAAAGGAATCAAAGGCATCCAAATTGGAAAGGAAGAAGTCAAACTGTCGTTATTTGCAGATGATATGAGAGTGTACATACAAAACCCAATGGGCTCCACCAAAAACTTACTCAACCTAATAAGCAAAGTTAGCAAAACTGCTGGGTATAAAATCAATATCCAGAAATCAAAGGCATTTTTGTATACTAATAATGAAACAACAGAAATAGAAGTGAAAAAACAAATCCCATTTACCATAGCAACAAGAAAAATAAAGTACCTAGGAATAAACTTAACTAAGGAGATAAAAGACCTGTACTCAGGAAACTACAGAACAATGAAGAAAGAAATCAAGGAAGACACAAATAAGTGGAAACATATACCATGTTCATGGATGGGAAGAATTAACATCATTAAAATGTCCATACTACCCAAAGCAATCTATAGATTCAATGCAATCCCAATTAAAATACCAATGAAATAATTCACAAAAATAGAAAAAAATACTTCAAAAATTTATATGGAGCCAAAAATGCCCACAAATAGCCACAGCAATCTTAAGAAAGAAGAAGGTAGGAGAAATCACAATGCCGGACTTCAAACAATACTACAAGGCTATGTCATCAATACTATCTGGTACTGGCATAAGAATAGACATATAGATCAATGGAACAGAATAGAGAGCCCAGAAATTAACCCAGGACTCTATGGTCAACTAGTATTTGACAAAGGGGGAAGGAACATCAAATGCAGTAAAACCAGTCTCTTCATAAATGGTGTTGGGAGAACTGGACAGCAACATGCAAAAAGATAAAACTAGACCACCAACTTACACCATACACCAGAATAAACTCAAGATGGATAAAGGATTTAAACATAAGCACTGCCACCATAAAGGTTCTGGAGAAAAATGTAGGCAGTGAACTTTTGGATATTCTATGCAGAAACATGTTTACTGATACTTCATCAAGGGCAAAGGAAATAAAAGAGCAAATCAACAAATGGGACTATATCAAATTGAAAAGTTTCTGTTCAGCTAAAGGAAACACCAGCAAAATTCAAAGGGAACCAACTGTATGGGAAAGCATAATTGCCAATGATTCCTCAGACAAGGGTTTGATCACCACAATATACAAGGCTACTGTCATCAAAACAGCATGGTACTGGCATAAGAATAGACATATAGATCAATGGAAGAGAATAGAGAGCCCAGAAATTAACCCAGGACTCTATGGTCAACTAATATTTGACCAAGGGGGAAGGAACATCCAATGGAGTAAAAACAGTCTCTTCAACAAATGGTGTTGGGAGAACTGGACAGCAACATGCAAAAAGATAAAACTAGACCACCAACTTACACCATACACCAGAATAAACTCAAGATGGATAAAGGATTTAAACATAATCAGTGCCACCATAAAGGTCCTGGAGAAAAATATAGGCTGTAAACTTTTAGATATCCTACGCAAAAATATGTTTACTGATACTTCACCAAGAGCAAAGGAAATAAAAGAACAAATCAACAAATGGGACTATATCAAATTGAAAAGTTTCTGTTCAGCTAAAGAAAATATCAGCAAAATTCAAAGGGAACCAACGGTATGGGAAAACATAATTGCCAATGATACCTCAGACAAGGGTCTGATCTCCAAAATATATAAAGAACTAATGCAACTCAACACCAGGGAGACAGACAGCCCAATTCAAAAATGGGCAAAGGACCTGAACAGACAACTCACTGAGGAAGATATACAAAGGGCCCAAAGGCATAGGAAAGAATGCTCAACATCACTAGTCATCAGAGAGATGCAAATTAAAACTGCATTAAGGTACCACCTCACACCTGTCAGAATGGCAATCATCAACAAATCAACAAACAACAAGTGTTGACGAGGATGCGGGGCAAAGGGAACCCTCATACACTGTTGGTGGGAATGCAGGCTGGTGCAGCCACTGTGGAAAACAGTATGGGGTTTCCTTAAGAAACTAAAAATGGAACTGCCTTTTGATCCAGCAATTCCACTACTTGGACTATACCCAAAGAATCCTGAAACACCAATTCATAACAACCTATGTACACTTATGTTCATAGCAGCACTATATACAATATCCAAGTGCTGGAAACAGCCCATCGGTGGATGATTGGATTAAAAAGCTTTGGTACATTTACACAATGGAATACTATACAGCAGAAAGAAAGAAGGAACTCATACCCTCTGCAACAACATGGATGGAACTGGAGAGTATTATGCTTAGTGAAATAAGCCAGTCAGTGAAGGACAAATATCATATGATCTCACCCATTATGGGACAATAATGAACAAAACTAACAACAAGCAAAACAGAACAAAATATATGAATACAGTGAATAGGCCTTCAGTGGTCAGGGGGAAGGGCATTGGGGAGAGGGGTGAGGCATAGGCAAGGAAAGGGAGCAGTTTAGACAAGAACCTAGTGTAAAGGAACCATGGACATGGACAACAGGTGGGATTGACTTTGGGGGGAATGGGTGGGTAGGGAGGGGGACAGAGGGGAGCAAAAATGGGATGGATGTAATACAACAACAACAACAACAACAAAAGATGGATAAATGACTTAAACATAAGCAGTGCCACCATAAAGGTTCTGGAGAAAAATATAGGCAGTAAAGTTTTAGATACCCTATGCAGAAATTTGTTTACTGATACTTCTCTAAGGGCAAAGGAAATAAAAGAACAAATCAACAAATGGGACTACATCAAATTGAGAAGTTTCTGTTTGGCTAAAGAAAA
The DNA here is from genome assembly GCA_004026585.1 of Noctilio leporinus. Lineage (NCBI taxonomy): Eukaryota > Metazoa > Chordata > Mammalia > Chiroptera > Noctilionidae > Noctilio > Noctilio leporinus. Next base: position 26,210 of record PVIW01013336.1, read on the forward strand.
CACCAGCAAAATTCACAGGGAACCAACTGTTTGGGAAAACATATTTGCCAATAATACCTCAGACAAGGGTTTGATATCCAAAATATATAAAGAACTCATGGGACTCAACACCAGGGAGTCAGACAGCCTAATTACAAAATGGGCAAAGGACCTGAGCAAACAAGTCTCTGAGGAAGACATACGAAAGGCCCAAAACCATTTGAAAAAATGCTCAACATCAGTAGCCATCAGAGAGATGCAAACTAAAACCACAATAAGATACCACCTCACACCTGTCAGAATGGCCATCATCAACAAATCAACATACAACAAGAGTTGGCAAGGATGTGGGGAAAAGGGAACCCTGGTGCGCTGTTGGTGGTAATGTAGGCTGGTGAAGCCACTACTGAAAACGGTATGGAGTTGCCTTAAGGGGATGGATGTAATACAACAATAAAATTAAACAAAAAAATAAATTAAAAAAAGTAAATTTCAGAAAAAAAAACCAAACAAACTAAAAATGGAACTGCCTTTTGATCCAGCAGTTTCACTACTAGGATTATACCTGAAGAACCCTGAAACACCAATTCATAAGAACCTATGTACACCTATGTTCAAAGCAGCTTTATTTACAATAGCCAGGTGCTAGAAACAGCCTAAGTGCCCATCAGTGGATGATTGGATCAAAAAACCTTGGTATATTTACTCAGTGGGATACTACACAGCAGAAAGAAAGAACTCCTAACCTTTGCAACAACAGGGATAGAACTAGAAAGTATTATGCTTAGTGAAATAAGCCAGTCAGTGAAAGACAAATACCATACAATCTCACCCATTTCAGGACAATAATGAACAAAACAAATAAATGAGGAAAACAGAACCAGATACATGAATACAATGAAAAGACCTTCAGTGGGCAGAGGGGTGGGGGAAGGGGAGGCCAAAAAGGGGAGCAGTTTAGTCAAGGAACTAGCATGGAAGATCCATGGACATGGACAAATATTGGAATTGACTTTGGCGGGGAGTGGGGGGTGGGTAGGGGAAAGGGACAGAGGGGAGTAAAAAGGGGATGAATGTAATACAACAATAAAATTAAAAAAAGAAAAGAAAAGAAAAGAAATGATGGCCAAAATGAAAACTCAAAAAAAGAAGAAAAGAAATTAGCTGACAACCTGATGGGTACTTTTCTGTGGGTTAGTGCTTGATTTTCTCTTGATGCTTTAAAGATTTGCTCTTTATGTTTAACTCTTGGAATTTTAATTATGACATGTTTTGAAATGGGTTTCTTTGCATTCATTTTTTTTTTTTTTTTTTTGATTATTTGTACCTACTGGACTTGCATTATCTATTCCATTCACCAAATTAAGGACATTTTCTTTCTTTCATTTTTCAAATTGATTTTCAATTTCTTATTTTTTAAAATTTTATTGTTGTTGTATTACATCCATCCCCTTTTTGCTCCCCTCTGTCCCCCTCCCCACCCACCCATTCCCCCCAAAGTTTATCCCACCTCTTGTCCATGTCCATGGTTCCTTTATACTAGGTTCTTGTCTAAGCTGCTCCCCTTTCTTGCCTCTGCCTCCCCCCTCCCCCCAACCCCTTTCCCCCTGACCACTAAAGGCCTATTCCTT
>PVIW01013337.1:0-27816 GCA_004026585.1 Noctilio leporinus
TCCACTACTTGGACTATACCCAAAGAATCCTGAAACACCAATTCATAAGAACCTATGCACACCTATGTTCATAGCAGCACTATTTACAATAGCCAAGTGCTGGAAACAGCCTAAGTGCCCATCAGTGGATGATTGGATCCAAAAACTTTGGTACATTTACACAATGGAATTCTATATAGCAGAAAGAAAGAAGGAACTTAATACCCTTTGCAACAACCTGGATGGAATTGGAGAGTATTATGCTTAGTGAAATAAGCCAGTCAGTGAAGGACAAATATCATATGATCTCACCCATTATGGGACAATAAGGAGCAAAACTAACAACAGGCAAAACAGAACCAAATATATGAATACAGTGAATAGGCCTTCAGTGGTCAGGGGGAAAGGGGTTGGGGGGAGGGGGGAGGCAGAGGCAAGAAAGGGGAGCAGCTTAGACAAGAACCTAGTATAAAGGAACCATGAACATGGACAGCAGGTGGGTTGACTTTGGGGGGAATGGGTGGGTGGGGAGGGGGACAGAGGGGAGCAAAAAGGGGATGGATGTAATACAACAACAATAAAATTTTTAAAAAAAAAGAAAGAAAAACAAAGGTATAACCTACCGACCTTGGCCTCCAGACAAATTTAAGTCTGCTTATAAAGCTATAATTGTCAGTGATGTCAGCTTCATGGTGATGTAAAACATCCTTCTTTTTGCCCTCCTCCCTTTAAAGAACAACTAGGAATCTGTCCATAAATACAAGTGCCTCTGTGGGAGTTGTGGGATCCAGCATCACTTGCTAAAGGAAGAGTCTTGTTAATTTGTGTATTTGGCAATTGGAGATACACTTCAGTACAGGCCGCAGAAACAGCAGGAGTGATCGAACTTGTCCCAACACCTCTCAGCCACAGTCGGCATGAAAGTGCTGATTTGAGTGGACACTCATGGAAAATGAAAAGTTTTTAGAGGAAGATTATAGCATACCATTGGAACAAAATAAAAACACAAATTTGAATACACTGGAGAGGATAAGAGAAAGTTTGCCAATATCACCCTCCCACAAGGCTATATAGGATGGGATCGAAGTAACCCGTGGTAACTTCCCTGAGAGGGAAAGGGAGAGTGGTGAGTGCTTGGCTGTTCCAGGTGTGTGGACACTGCCGGAGAAATCCATTTCTCTCTAGTAATGCCCAAAGCAATTCCTACATTTTTCACGATAGGCTAAAATACATTATAGATAACATATTTATTTCAAATTCCTTTTTGTATATTTTCAGATGCTTTTAAGTTGAACTCCTATGTCTCCTGACAACTCTTAGTATAGGAATATAGTTAAATTTCCCCTTTTAACTAAACCCTCATAATTTTAAGATTGGAGGTGGGTAGAGCAGGGAAAACTACTACACAATTTTAATTTTTTTTAATGTGCATTGATTTGAAGCAAAATAAATGTATTTGTCTCCTGTTAGTGTTTTCTCCTTCCCTTTCTTTGTATTTTCCCTCTTTCTATTCATTGCATAAGTCATTCAGAGTCCCTTTGTGATTCTTACCTACATTATATAAGTTGTCTACTGGAAAAAAGGTATCATACTGTATGAAAGGGATATATTTGTTTCTGCAGTGGTCACTGTGCCTCTTAACCATGCTGGCCTCAGCTCTCTATCTGTAGCATAAGAGGCATGTACCAAGTAAGTCCAGTTGTTCTTCCAACTTTAATATGCCTTCTCTGTATTCAATCTTTAAAAGGTCAAAGTCCAGCCTCAGAGACATCAAGCACACCAACATTTGCAATATAGGGGGTACCAGAAGGAGACAAGGGTGAGCAAGGGATCGAGATCCTATTTGAAGAAAGAATGATGGAAAACTTTTCTAACTTGGTAAAGGAAAAAACAAAAAAATGTACAAATCCAAGAAATACAGAGTCCCAAACAAAATGAACCCAAAGAGACCTACACTAAGACACATCAAAATTAAAATGTCACTGTTTAAAAAAAAAAAAGAATCTTTGTTTTGTTTTATTTATATTTATTTATTAAGATTTATATTTTATTAATTTTTTTAAAGATTTTTCTTTTTTATTATTTTCAGAGAGGGGCAGGAAGAGAGGCACAGAGGACAAGAGATATTAATGTATGGTTGCCTTTCACCTGCCTCCAGCTACGGACCTGGCTGGAAACTTGGCTTGCAACCTGGTTATGTGCCCTGCCTAGGGAATCAGACCAGTGACCTTTGGGTTCACAGGCTGGCACCTTATCCACTGTGCCACCAGCCAGGGCTAGTTTTATTTTTAAATTTTATTGATTATGTTATTACAGTTGTCCTAATTTTTCCTTCTTTCCTCCCAGCATGCACTTCCACACTTCCACAGGCAGTCCCTCACCATTGTTCATGTCCATGGGTCATGTGTATAAGGTCTTTGGCTACTCCATTTCCTATGCTGTACTTTACAACCCCATGGCTACTCTGTAACTATCTGTCTGTGCTTCTTAATCCCCTTACCTCTTCAGCCATTCTCCCATACCCTTTCCCTTCTGGCAACCATCGAAAAGTTCCCCATATCCACAATTCTGTCTCTGTTCTTGTTTGCTTAGTTTGTTTCTGTGATTCAATCATTGATAGAAAACAGGACTTTTACATACCCTTTCTACAAAATACTCCTTTCAGATCAAAAGATACAAATATTAAAAGTAAAGTGATAGAAAAATATTTCATGAAAATGAAAATAGGAAAAACAATGCTGGAACAGCAAAACTTATACTACATAAAATAGATTTAAAAATAAGGCTATAGCAAGAGACCAAGAAGGACCTAGCAATTCACCTTCAAGGTGTTTTTCCAAAGAAACCCAAAACACTAATTTAAAAAGACATATGCATGCTGTTTTTCATCACAGCGTTATTTACAATAGCCAAGATAGGGATGCAACCTGTCTATCAAAAGATGAATAGATAAAGAATTGGCACATGTATATGCAATGGAATATGACTTAGCCATAAAAAAAGTGAAATCTTGCCAACTGTGACAATATAGATGGATCCAGAGAATATTGTGCTGAGTGAAATAAGTAAGGCAGAGAAAAACAAATGCCATATAATTTCATTTATGTGTGGAATCTAAAAAACAAAATATGCCCTGACTGGTGTGGCTCAGTGGATTGGTGCCGACCTGCGAACCCAAAGGTCTATGGTTTGATTCCCCAGTCAAGGCACATAACCAGGTTGCAAGCCAGGTCTCCAGCCAGGTCCTTAGCTGGAAGCAGGCAAAAGGCAACCATACATTGATATTTCTCTCTCTTTCTTCCTCCCTCCCTGCCTTTCTCTTTGAATATAATGAATAAAATCTTTTAAAATCATAACTAAATAAATAACAAAATAAATGAACAAACCAAACATAAGTAAACTTATAGATACAAAGAAAAAATTGAAACTTGTCAGCTGGAAGGATGGTTGGGAAGATGGATGAAAAGATTGAATAAATTAAGCTGTACAAATTGGCAGTTACAAAATTGTCATGGGCATATAAAGTACAACATAAGAAATATAGACATAATATAATAACTATGTATGGTGTCACATGGATACAAGATTATCAGGGTGATCACTTCATAATTTATATAAATGTCTAATCACTGTGGTGTACACCTGAAACTAACATAATATTGTACATCAACTGTAATTGAAAAATAATTAGTCATGGCTGGTGTGACTCAGTGGATTGAGCACTGGCTTGCCAACCAAAAGGTTTCCCATTTGATTCTTGGTCAAAAGCACATGCCTAGGTTGTGGGCCAGGTCCCCAGTTGGGGGAGTGAGAGAGTCAAGTAATTAATATATTTTGGTGTATCTCATACATCATTGTTTCTCTGTCTCTTTCTCCCTCCCATCCCCTCTCCCAAGTAGATAGATAGATAGATAGATAGATAGATAAATGTTAATCCATTACTTAGAAAAATAATTACTTTTAAATTAACATAAAACAATAAAATAACTAAAAGGTCAAGACCCAGGACTTCAGTCACAGTAATTTTCTACCTCTGGAAAACATTCAGATTTTTCTGTTTGCATTGACTAGTAAATTCTCCATGGTTGCCATGCAGAAACATATCAAGGAAACACTTGTAACAGATTTTATTCTCAAAAATCACTCCTCACATGGCTATGAACTGGGTTCAATGGTTTTTCATTGCAGTTGATCTAGGTATGGCTGAAGAATTTACCTTGTACATTCTTCTTATAAATGCATTATATTTACCTAAGCGTCTGCTCTCCTGCCAGGACATTCATCTACTGAGCTAGTCAAATTATAGAAAAGGGTAACATTCTCTCCCAGCATTATGAAAAACCTACAAATAAAATCCTTAATCAGCAGAGTGCTACATATTACTACCACTGTCTGGACTTAGACAAGTTCTACACTTAGAATCATATTTTAAAAGACTATTTAAAGTGTGCTTGTGTGTGCGTAAGCACGCTTATATGTATATACACATTTATATTGTATATCATAAACTATCTTTTCTGGGATTGTCAGATAAAATATAGGATGTTCAGTTAAATTTGAACTTCAGATCAATAGCAGAAGAAAAGTTTTTAACATATTCCAAAGTGTACATGAATGTGCTTATACTTTTTTTTTTTTTTTTTTTTTTTTTTGCTTATTTGGCAGCCCTACTCTTTTCCCACATAAACAATAAAACCCTTAAGGGAAAGGCCCCTATTTTATTAGCATCTATGTCCACAGCCTTAGCACCATATCTTCACATAGTAGATAGTCAATTTTTACTGACTTAATAATTAATGAAAATACAAACTAAATAAATTTAAGTCAGGTAATGTTTTCAATTTAGTAGCTTACAAAGTGAAAATGACTCATTCAACTGAACTAATGTCAGTCTATGTTTAGCAGATTTTCTCTTAGGATGACCACACACAAATGTTGAGTATATAAACATATGTGAAAGAAATAACTCTGATGTCTAGTTAAATAAACTTTTTATGAACCCCTGAACTTCTGATAAAGTGTTAAGGTTAAAAGTGGCTCCAACACATTTAGTATACCATTTCTAAAAGAGTAAAACCACTGATTGCAGTAAGTAGGATCATCACGGAAACTCAATAGAATTGAGAAGAACTTTTAGTCCCTTTAGTAATATTTTCCCTTAACACTGTGGATTGTGCTAGTCAAGGACATAATAGGGTTAATATGCTAATAATCAAAACATTTTTCCACAGGAACTTTAAAATTACAAAAAGATTTCCACTCAGTGAAAAAGGAACATTTTGGAGAGATTTGACCATGAAGTATGTATAAATCAGTTATATACGTAAAACCAAAATAAAATAAATCTGAAATTACCTCTATGTATCATACTTGGTTTTGTTCATTTTAATTTTATTTCTCTTCTTTTTTCTGACTCATATTTTAAATTGAGAAAATTTGGCTTTTAACTTTTTAATAAACATCTACTGACTAGCTGCTCTATGTAGACTGCTATTTTAAGGACTAGGAAAGTATCTTTACAGCTTCTTATAGAAGATGATACACTTAATTTGTCACCAAGGCTTATGCTCATCTTCTGCTTTCCAGAGTATGCTCTTGTACTAGTTCTCTCTGAGCCTCTCTACTCAACTACAAGGTATCAGGATTCCCATCTCACATGGTTATAGTAACAATCCAATGAGACCATGTACATAAAAACACAACTGCTGAACACTACAATATATTGGCCTCCATACATCATCAACTTTATTTTTCCTTGTGTGGTAAGACAAAAGAAAGACTCATGGACAGTAAAGAAACATTACTTGGATTTAACTTGATAACTACCACAAGACCATTTATCTTATAAATGGCCTAATGTCTCATGGCAAAGAATAACTGACCTACTCAATTACGTTTAACCCAAATCTACAACCGTCTTTTGAGAATCTACTGTGGTAGAAACTAGAAATATTGAGATAAAACAGTGGTGGTTCTTGCCACCAAAGAGCCCCCCATCATTCTCCTTGGAGCTTTGCTTATGCACTTGATTTATTCCTTCAACAACTACTTGCTGAGTATGTTAACAGAGCCTGCATTACGTACTGTGGCTGCAACAAAGAACAGGACCTTTCTCCTTAACAATCTTGTGTATGCCAAAACAGAATAAAACATTTGCAAATCCTCTTTCTCTATTATAAAACAAACAAAACAAAACAAAAAAGCCTGTTGGCCTAATCTTCACCAGCCATTTGCTTTTCAGTTGCTTTCCATTAGGTGTGCCTTTTTCTAAAAAGACTACTAAATAGTGTGTTTGTGTGTGCTTTTTTACACACAATACTACATTTAGTCTTGTTGAATACCACTTTGTTTATAAATGCAAAACAAACAAAAAAATTATTTCAAGACTTTGACTAAGATTGATATTAAGCAGCACAACTTTCACAACGTTTTGGACTTCTGCCCTTTTCAAGATAAATTGGATTTCCCCTTCTTTCCTTTCTACTTGCCAAAAGAATAAGCTACTTTTTCACTCTCCAGAATATTTTTTGTGTATTAATTAGCTTAAATTGCTGCTGGGATATTTAAGAGTTTGGAACTTTCACAATATGAATGCTTCTTAAGCTAATTGAAAAGAAATATGGTCTGGACTTATCAATTTTATTACACCTTTCAAATAGTGTTAATGTTAACATATTCAGTGCCTTACTGTTTAATATGAATAAATTGACTATCCTCATGGGAGAGAGGGAAGCACATGTGTATAGTGGCAGTTTAAAAACGGTCTTCCAGACAGAGGGGAGCAAAAAGGGGATGGATGTAATACAACAACAATAAAATTAAAAAACAAACAAACAAACAAACAAAAAAAAAAACGGTCCCCCAAAATATCAGTTACTAATCCCTAGAATCTGTAAATGTTACCTTATTTGGAAAAATGATCTTTGTACCTGTGATTAAGTTAAGGATTTTGAGATGGGGAGATTATCCAGGTGTACAGGAAATGCAGTGATATGAATCCTTATAAAATAGAGGCAAAATGAGATTTGCCACAGACAGGTGAGTCAATGTAACCATGGAAGCAGAGATTGGAGTAATGAAGTAACAAGTGGAAGGAGCTAATAAAACTGGAAGTGGCAAGGATCAGATTGCCCCTTGCGCCTTGGGAGAGAGCGTAGTCTGTCAGACAACTTGATATTGGTTAGTGAAGTTGATTTCAGACTTCTGACCTTCAATACTGTGAGGAAATAAATGTTTAGTGTTTTAGGCTACCAAATGTGTAGTTAATCTTTTACAACAGCAATGGAAAATAAACACATGCGCGCACACACACAGTTTGTGTATAACTGTCTGAGAAAAATCACCTCTCTTGATAACAGTAAAGAATATAGAAAGAGAGCAAATATTTTTTAATATACTAATTTTCTTGTGCAATTGAAAGATATAGTTACTAATTAGACTTGGACCTTGATTATTCAAATATATATATACTTAATTACATGGGACACAAAATTAACCTTTAGAAAACAGAATGAGAATATAAAATTTTAAATAAGTGAGGGGGAAAGGGAAAAGAGACAGGAAATGTGACAAATAAGCAAAGCAAGCTCAATGCAAGATATGAAGGACAGGTAAAAAATGAGTTCAATTAAATCAATAAACATATCAAAAGCAAATGTTATAGTACACCATTTAGGCAGAAACTAATTTTTAACAATCCAGGTATATATTATTTACTATCTATGATGAAAAAAATTTATTAAATTTTATAAGAACAATAAATATTTAATAATGTTTATGGTATCTCTGGAAGTTGAGGATATTGACTAGGTGGTGGCATGAAGGAACTTTTTGAGGTGATAATAATGCTCCGTATTTTGATAGGAGTTTGGGTTACCCAGATGCATGCAGTTTTCAAAATTTAGCAAATGAACATATATATGAGATTTGTGCTTTTCGTTGCATGCAAACTTTACATAAAGAAAAAACTAAATAAATATTGACATCTGGTTAATGATATACAAATGTTGGAAATGCACTGATATCTGAAATTTATCCTGAAATACATTAATGAAACAAAGATTATTGGGTGACTAGATACATGTTAATCCAAGTACAGTAAAAAGAGCAATGATAACAAATGCTGATAGCAGCTATTTTGTACTAAGCATCTTTGCCATAAATATTTCTGTCACAAGCATTTTTGTCACAAATATTTTCACCATACAACTAATTGGCCGTAACACAATTTCCTGTAAAAGATAAAATAACTGGATGACAATTTGGTTTACATTTGGCAGATTTAATGTATTCAAGCTACTTGTCTGTTTGGTTTTATTTCTACATTGACAATGTTCTCACAATATTCCCATTTTTATCTTATATAAATGTTACTCTTCATAATCATCAATATAGTGACAGGTAAACATGGTGGTCTGAATATAGTTGATAATAGCAACTACATCTAAAACCTGATTGCAAAGCTATATGTAAAACCAGATTGCATAGTATACTGCAAAATGATAACATACCAGCTTTCAAATCCTTCAGTGAGCAGTCATTCCTCTCACCCATCAAAACCAAAAGCTTACCAGTCTATGTCAAACATGAGAAAGGAGGCTACTAATTCACAACAATTTTTAAGAGCATTAGGTACTGATTCTTTTTTAAAAGATTTTATTCATTATTTTTAGAGAGAGGGGAAGGGAGGGAGAAGAAAGGGAGAGAAACATCAACACATGGTTGCTTTTCACCTGCTTCTAGCTGGGGACCTGGGTGGAGACCTAACTTGCAACCTGGGTATGTGCCTTAACTGGGAATTGAAACAGCAACCCTTTAGTTATTGATTTGTTAGTTCAAAACTTACACCTCTCTTTGTGAAATTGTAGCAAAAAAAAAAAAAAAAAAAGTGTGATGTTGAATCATAAAAATGAATCATGTAAAAAAATGTGTAATGCTATGAACAAAAGACTTCAAAAACAATGTATCTTGATTTTTTTGCAATATAGTCTTTTAATTTTATTAATTTTTGTGTTTTATTATGTCCTTTTTAAATGTCTCTTTTTTATTTTTTATTTTTTGTATTTTGTCTTTTATAGCAAAATCACCTCACAGCCAAGAAGTTGTTCTGCAAAAATGCTTGCTGAAAAAATAGTTGAAGCAAAGATGCTTAGGGCCAAAACACCCAGAACCACATTATTCATGTAGCCAAAAATGGAAAAAATGTCATAGACTGAATGTTTATATCCTCCTCTAAATTTGTATATTAAACTCTTACCTTCCAATGTAATGGTACTAGGAAATAGGACCTATGGAAAGTGATTAGGTCCTGAAAGTGGAGTTCTCATAAATGGGATTAGTGCACAATAAAAGAAATCCCAGAGAGCTCTCTCTCTTTTCCTGGATGTGAGGACCAAGAAGCAGACACCAGGTCTGTTGTACTTTGACCTTGAACTTCCTACACTCCAGAACCATGAGAAATAAATCTTTATTGTTTAAGTTGCACATTCTGTGGTATTTTTTGTTATAGCAACAAGAGCTAAGACACAACCCAAATGTCCATGAACTGATGATGAATGGGTAACCAGAATGCATTGTGTGTCTCTGTGTCTTGTGTGTATGTAATCATCCTACATAAACAAGCAATTCTTGGACACCAGCAGGTTGTCTGAGAATTCAACTCAATTTCAACATTGTCTACCTGGAGGTAGAATCAGATTCTGTGGGTAAAGAATTCAGTTCCACAAGACTGCCCTCTATTACAGCTATCACTCAAAAACCCAGGTTGTTATCTATACTACTGACTGACTGGCTGTAAATCAGAGGGTCCCATGTTCCTCTGCTTTGGTTTGATTAATTTGCTAGAACAACTCATAGAACTCAGGTGTCAGGGTCCCCCTGGGAAGATTTCGGGGCATGGAGCCCTGTGCAGGTCAGGCAAAACCTATAAACCCTGACCAGGAATCTGGGAAAGCTGGGTGCATACAGGCCTTAATGCTATAGCCAAGGGGCCCTGGTGCAAATCTGGCCATAAGAACATTCCATTTAACTTTTGAAACATGCCTTATGATTTAACCTCCCTTGATTGGTTTATTGTACCAGCAGCAGATGTTAAACCTAACCCAGAAGTGAGCTCACTCTCCCTATTTTATGGCCTTCTAAAATCTTTGTGTCTAACACACCCTGACCTGAGGGAGAGCTCAGTGTTCCTTCAAATGTTATCCTGTTCCTTCAAATGTTATCACTGAACAATATCTGTAATCTGCACTATTTAACATTGATTGATAAGATTTATGTGCATGCTATACGCCCTTCCTTAAGCTTACCACACTTAACAAAAGACCTTGGAAGAAGGCTATCAAGGTTTTTGTCTCCCAGGACACTAGCCGGCCTTCCCCTACTTGCACAAGCTGCCTAGGAAGTCTTCATTTCATCTGTGGCACCGAGGGATCTCTGAGGGTTGGGGCTCTCTCACACTCAGGAAAACCCATTTACTTGCTAGATTATCAATTGATTACAAAGGATATTAAAGAATATGAATCAATAGCAATTGAAGAGGTATACAGGGTGATGTCTGAAACTAAGGAGCTTCTATCCTCCTGGAGCTTGGGAAGCTGGTGTGGTGGTACATGAAGCATTTTGGTTGCCAATGGGGAAACTTTTCAACACTGGAGCCAACAAGCTATCCTTTTGGATTTTTATGGAGGCTTCATTACACAGTCACAATTGACTAAGTCATTAACCATTGGTGATTGATTCAACCTGAAGCCTCTCTCCCTTCCCTGAAAATTATGTGTTGGGACTGAAAGCCTTCATCCTTAGGTCCTTTCCAAAAGTCACTTGATTCATATAACAAAAGACACCTTTGTCACTGTCAACACTTGAAAAATTCTTAAGGTTTGAGGAGCTCTGTATCAGAAATAGGAATGAAGATCAAATAAATATTTCTTACCACCATACAATGTAATTTATTCAGCCATAAAGAGGAATAAATTACTGATACATGCTACAACATGATTAAATTTTGAAAACAATACTATGTTAGGTGAAAGAATCTAAATATACAGGGTGCATGTGATAAATTGGCAATAACGTTGCCTCTCCTTATTTCATGTGCTTCTTATTAATTTTGGAAAAGTGTGTTTCTAAGGTTATGATTTAACATCATTGTTTCAGATATAAAGTATTAAATTCTGAGAACAACAATCATATTGAAGGAATATAACGTTAGAGCAACCATCATTTCTGGACCGCGTGCAGGGCAAACTGCTAAGAAAATTGTGGACTGCAATAACATCCCTTCATATACTACAGTTTACAACATGAAGAAGGTGTATGATGCTGATCCTAATGTTGCCACACCAACAAGGAAAATGCATAAGGTAGGCAAGGAATGCACAAGCCCAGATGTTGTACACAGAATCCAGGAGATCATCAATGAAGATCCAGGAAAGTCAATGCACTTTTTAGCAAGAGAACTGCAAATGTTGGATGCAACAGTTTGCAAGATTATTACTGAAGTTATCAGATACAGATAGTATATTCTTAGAAGAGGCTAGTTTATGACACAGCAAACAAAGGAAAGATGCTATGAAAAAGCAAGGAAACTGCTAACAAAATGGAAATTTTCCAAAGAAAAACCCTCTGATTTTTTTCTCTGATGAAAAGAATTTTCAGCAGAACCAAATAGTCAACAGAAGAGACAACGGGTAGCTCAGTGAGAATCTTAATGAAGCCCCAACTGTCATGAAAATGAAATTTCCTGCTACAGTGATGGTGTTAGGTGTTGTCAGCAATGAAGGAGATAGCATGACACCGAATTTTTCCCTACAAGGCTTGGAGGTGACTGTTGATGTTTACCTTGATGTTTTGAGAGTAATTGTACTGTGAACGAAGTAAATGGACATCTTTTTATCTTCCAACAAAATAGTGCACCAGCACATAACACCAAAAAGATGCAAGAATTTCTCAAATGTCAGTGTTCCTGAATTCTGGTCAAAGGAAATCTGGCTGCTTAGTTCACCAGATGCAAATCCTTTAGACTATTATATATGGAGCATTTGTGAGAGAAGTTAATAAACAACCTCATTCCAATAAAGAGGCTGTTAAAGCTAAAATTGAAAACATGATGATGTTCATGGATAAAAAAAAGTTAATGAAAGTGTACTCAAGATTCCAAAGTCAAATTGAGTTTCTTATTGCAGCAAATGGAGACTTTTTTAAACAATTAAAAAAATAATGACTATGTTTATGTATTTACATATAAGAATAAATTTATTTCAAAATATAACATTTTTGTGGTATGTTATTTCACTAAATTTTGCCAATATATCATGCACACCCTATAAAAGGCCACATATTGTATTATTCCATTTATATGAAATGTACAGAAAGGTAAATAGAGATACATAAAGAAATTAGAGGGGCTGGAGAACGACTGCTGATAGATATGGAATTTCCACTTTGGAGTGATAAAAATGTTCTCAGATTAGATAATAGTGATGGTTGCACAACCTTATGAATGTGTTAAAAGACACTTAATAGTGAATTTTAGGTTATGTGAATGATATCTCAGTAAAATGACCAAATGACCAAAAAATTAAACCTTAAGGTGTTAATAATGGAATCTAGGTTGAGGGTGTATGACTACTAATGTTAAAATCTTTTCCTTTTTATGTATAATTGAAAATACAAATACGTGAAAAATAAAAACACCAAAAAGCCAGAATTTCTTTCATAGCTGGAGTTGTGATGGGTCTTTCTTGCTTAGCAGGACCTTGAATCTGATAGCACCATGATTCACATAACTCACCTTTTAAAGTACCCAGGCAGGCATGGAGACAAAGAGAGAAATATGGCATAGAAACTGCTCTTAAAAATACCAAGCTACGTCCACAGCCCAAAATTCAAAACCACAGAAAATGGAAATCAGGTCAAGTACTCTGGACCAGAGGTCAGCAAACACACTTAAGAAAGGATGGGTGAGGGGAATGGGTGGCTGGGGAGGGGGACAGAGGGGAGCAAAAGGGGGATGAATGTAATACAACAACAATAGAATTAAAAAAAAAGAAAAAGAAAAAGAAAAGAAAGGATGGGTGAAAGCACCTTTGGGCCCATCAGCACTAAAGACTTTGATATTGAACAAACTTTTGTCTCACTCTAGGACTTTTTTATTTTATTTCATTTTTTTTATGCATATAGACCTTTTTTTTGCCAAGTGTGATTGGCCTGGCACCTAGAGAAGAGTGAAGCTCTGTAATTGGAACGTGGAAGCAGAGAAAGAAGAAATGCTGTGTATGTATAAATTTTGTTCTCTTATGGAACAAGAACTTATTGGGGCAGTAGTATACTGTGAGTCTCCACCATGATGTGAGCCTCTCAACAGACATAGATGACTTGACATGGTTAAGATGCATTAATACAAAATGTATGAATTTTACTTAGGTATATATACTTACTGAGACCCACAAAAACATTCTTTTTTTTAAAATTTTATTGTTGTTGTATTACATCCATCCCCTTTTTGCTCCCCTCTGTCCCCCTCCCCACCCACCCATTCCCCCCAAAGTCAAGCCCACCTGTTGTCCATGTCCATGGTTCCTTTATACTAGGTTCTTGTCTAAGCTGCTCCCCTTTCTTGCTTCTGCCTCCCCCCTCCCCCCAACCCCTTTCCCCCTGACCACTAAAGGCCTATTCATTGTATTCATATATTTGGTTCTGTTTTGCTTGTTGTTAGTTTTGCTCATCATTGTCCCATAATGGGTGAGATCATATGATATTTGTCCTTTACTGACTGGCTTATTTCACTAAGCATAATACTCTCCAGTTCCATCCATGTTGTTGCAAAGGGTACAAGTTCCTTCTTTCTTTCTGCTATATAGAATTCCGTTGTGTAAATGTACCAAAGTTTTTTGATCCAATCATCCACTGATGGGCACTTAGGCTGTTTCCAGCACTTGGCTATTGTAAATAGTGTTGCTATGAACATAGGTGTACATAGGTTCTTATGAATTGGTGTTTCAGGATTCTTTGGGTATAGTCCAAGTAGTGGAATTGCTGGATCAAAAGGCAGTTCCATTTTTAGTTTTTTAAGGAAACCACAAAAACATTCTTAACATCACAAAGCTAACAACAACTAGAAGTAGAATGTGAACTATTTCCTCACCCAGTTTTTAGTCCCACCTATGTCAATAGTGTTCTCTATTCATTGAATTTAGTATTCAATGAATACTCTCATTAGAAGTTCTCAGAAAAGAGAAAGGAGAGAAATATTAGAAAGAAGAAGCATACCTTTATTTGAAGCAAGTTATTGGGTAAGGTTTTGAGAATCTTCACAGGAGGTGATTTTAATGGACAGAGTCCATTTTGATATGGGAAGTTAATTAAACTCATGGCTAGACTAATGAAGATCAAAATAGCTATATATTAGAACCAAAAGCTGGAGTGGAGCATGTAGTTTAAATATGCAACCATAATGTAGGTTTCTTAATACTTCACTGTAGGTGTGAGCTGATCCTCTCGCATGTCAATCTCCCCTACAGAGGCCAGGCTGCTCCACCACCACCAGGAGCACAGACAAGAATGAGCCTGTCTGCAGCCAGACTGATCTCAGGTGAGAGCAAACCCAGAAATTAGATTTTGTCTCACCAATTCACCAATCATATATATATCATTCCTTTCTCACAGGAATATGTTGGGGACAGGTAGAGAATTATAAGTGTTTTATACATAATGTTCCCTGTTTAATGGAGCAAAAATGTATTCTCTTTTTTATAAATACAAGAATCAGAGGTTGTATTTTTTCCCCATTAGCTATCAATCTGCCCATAAATGATTTCTTATAATAGTGTGTTTGTGCCTGACATTTTGCAGTTTACAAAGAATTTTCTCATAATGATCTCATTAGGCCCTAATAAGGTTTATCTGGAATGCAGTGAGTTGGAGGCTTGAAATAGGAATTCTATAAGTAACTATGAACCTTGTGATACTAAGAAGGTAAAAAGTAAGTGGGATTAGAGAGGTACAAAAGGCAAATGAGTCATCTTCATCCTCCACATTCTATGCACCTGGTCATAACCTATATCATTCCCCCCACTTCCTAATCCTTCCTATGCGATGACCAAGTTCTGACAAGTATACCTCCATTTGGTCATTCATATATTACCTCCCCCTCAGAGCCAAACACCACATACTTAATGTCAGCCTCATCCCCTTGCCTCTCACAACAGCCTGTTAAATAGCTCATGTTATTATTCTCTTATTCTGAAATGTTCTAATGGAAATAGCATGATTACACTCCTCGGTGGTATTGTTATCCCTTGTAAATACCCTTTCCTTCTTCTGTGATCTCTTATTGATTTCAATTATTACCTTTTTGATAGACACACTTTCTTTCATGGTTGATTTTTTTTTTTTTTTTTTGCTCAGCAGATGTGCCATTTACCCACATGGCCATTAAGAACAGCATTTATGCTCATGGATTCTCCTTGCCCCCACCTCCAGGAAGAAGTCACAGTATTTTATTTTTAAAACATTTTCCTCAACTTTCTTGAGATGTAGTTAACATCTAACATCATGCAGGTTTAAGGTGTCTCTACTGATCCCCAGTGATCAAGCCGTGCAGATTCCTGCAGCCATCTCTTTGAGGAAAGACCTGAGTGGGACTGCTTGGAAGTGTCCCGCAACATTGGAGGAGCTGTATATCGCCTTGGACTCTCTTTTTCCCACTGGAGAAACTGTAGCACAGAGGGACCCTCCCGGAGCAGGAAGGATCAGCCCGCAGAAAGGGAGATATGGACAGAGTATAACCATTCCTTTTCCCTTCTTGCTTCTGGGTCTCTGTGGTCCAGGGTTGAGCTTTAGCCTCACCCCTGGGATTCTGAGATTTTCTCAATGATATCTTTTCTATAGACAGTTGCTAGTTGGCCTTCTTGTGAGAGAAACTGAAGTCAGGCATTAACTATGTCACTGACTTGCATAGTCTGTTCCAATGTCATAGCATTTGAAAGGTAGGGAAATATAAGACTATTTCTGCTGCTTGGAAATGCAATCATATTTACAGTTAAACCAAATGTGGTTACATGGAGTAAAGTTATAACTTAGCCTAAAGTACTTCTGGGAATAAATATACTTTGTCTAAAGAAACAGCATGAATATTGTATCTTGTGCAGTTATGCCTTTCTTGGGCATTGGTAATTTTAACCCAAGCCTGGCATCACCAGGTCAGCAATACAGAAAAATTTTGAGAGATGGGAAATGTATAAAGTGCCACAATTACATTTTCCCCACCCATTGTTTCCCATCTCCAGATTGTAAAAATAGTTTCAATGTAGTCCTCGCTTTACTCCCCTGCATAACTAATCATTTGAATAACTAAACTCAACCCTATTTTTTCTTTCCGCTTTTGAAAAATAAAAATTTCAAATTCCATTCCAATGTTTCAGTGAAGCCACTGCTGTTAAGAGTGTAAAAGGGTGTGGAACAGCCATGCAATGTTATTTCTTTGTTTATTTCTGTACAATGATAGAAAGAAAATGTATCTTATTCAGAAGAAACATATCCAATTGAGCCAAACTGATAGATAATTTGCTCTCCACACCTTTACTTGTATTTTCCAAGGTTGCTTCTGTTACAGGATAAGCAAACCCATGATAGTGTCATCTCAATCCCAGTTAAAACCCACTTATAGTCGCCTACTTGGACTCCTGGTAATGGTAGGATACAATCATTTGCCAGCTATGCACAGGAGTTTGCCTTCGAGCAATCTTATGTGAGTCATTTCAAAGTATCCCTTTTACAGTAGCTATAAAGGGAATGTGTCATCTGTAAGCCCATCAGTGCATGATTTAAATTTCTTCATGCTTATTGATTTTAGGGATCCAGGTAGCTTCTTGCTAAGGACACGACTAAGACAAGTGGCTCAGTCTTCTAATCCCCTTCTGAAACAACCACTGAGGGTTTTTTTGATGGACGTGAGTCACTTTAATTTTCCTTGTAAAGTTCTTTCCTTTTCTTTTTTTTTTAATTTAAGATTTTATTTATTATTCTTAGAGAGAGGGGAAAAGAGAGAGGCAGAGAGGGAGAGAAGCATCAAAGTATGGTTGCCTTTCACCTGCCTCCGGCTAGGGACCTGGCTGGAGACCTGGTTTGCAACCTGGTTATTTGCTCTGGCTGGGAATTGACTCAGCGACCTTTGGGTTTGCAGGCCGGTGCCTTATCCACTGAGCCACCAGCAAGGGCTCCCTGTAAATTTCTACAGAGTTATATAATCAAGAATTATATTCCTTCTACACAGATGTTTTTTATAGCCAGTTATCTCAGTGTTATTTGCCTAATTATTTGGCATGGCCACTGGCTGCAGCCACGAAGTTTGTAAGTATCCAAATGACCACCTGGAGGAAGGGCATTTACATCATTTTCTAATCTAAATAGTGAAGCCTGACCTCTGCCCATTGTGCAAATGTGTGTTGACTTCTTCCTTTCAGGCTTATCCCCTTCTGGGTGCTGTTGGTTGCTGCATAGCAACATGGCCTTCCATGCAGGAGCTTCAATCTGTAAACAAAGCCATTGAACCAGGCTGTGCCTCAGCTCGGAGGAAAATCCCAAGCTTCAGAGAGTGATGGAGCAAGGAAGATTCTCAGAGGCCTCTGTCACTGTCCCTTTAGGCAATAAATCAACATGCTCCTATATGTACCCCGAGACATTCCCCTTTGCCATATCTACTTTAGGAAACAGTTTGCTGGACTAGTTTTTTATCTACTGGGCGGCCCCACAGCATCACCCAAGACTTGATCTAGATTTTCAGTCTCAAATTTGATGGTGCCTTTCTATGGTGAGGGCAGTTTCTGACCAAGGTCAAGTAACAAGCTAGCAGTTGTTTTTCAAATAGGCAGTGCTTGAATTTAAAACCCGAGGGATGTCTATTGAGTAAGGTATTTGATTTCTGTCAAAAGCTGCAATGTGCATTTCTTATGGTTACAGATATTTCTTTACCACCTGAGCAGTTGGTTCATAAGGACAGAATGCAACTCCCTGTGCCACTGCCCTCTGTACATTTTTCAACACTTGCTTCTGCTCAGAAGCTCATTAAAACGAAGACTTCTTTTGATGATTTGTGAATTAGATCCAACCAGATTTCTAGACGAGGAATATGGTATTTGCTCAAATCTAAACAGCCAGTTCTGCTTACTCTGATATTCTTGTTAATTGGCAGCAAGTCTGAGAGATAATTTACTTATCACAGTTTGAGGACTGTTTCTAGTTGTTTCCACCTCTATACTGTATAGTTTCCAAGTTGAAATTGGGTCAAATATCAGCTGCCGTTGACAGTCACCATCTACTTATTACAAGGGGAACCATACACCCAGAGGGCCTTCTGAGCATCCTGTAAAAAGGCAATTTTCATGATATCAGGGGTATGATAATTAGTAACTTGCTCTTACTGATTATCAAGTCAAATCTAACCTCATTAAATTATGGCACTATGTTAGTAAATGCAAATATTTCTGGTCCAAGCATACCAGTTTTATTCCATGAGAATGCCACTGTGTTCATCTCAAAAATAGTTTGTAAAGAAATTCTTAATAAGACCTAAAATGGCATACTAATCTCCTTTAGCCTTTCTGTATAGTCTCTAGCATATCAAATACTTCTAAAGCTATCAGAGAAGCCAATTTTTAAAATCCTCCACAGTTTGCTATCAAACTCCAGGACCCTATCAGTCTTATGGGTTGGAGCCAGATTGGACTGTTAAGAGAGCTAGTAGTGTTGCAGGACAGGGGCCTGGACCTGATTGAGTCTGCCTGGGGCCGTCTGTGGGCTCTTAACTTCCTGTAGGAAAGATTTCACAACACAGTCTAGGTGACTAGGAGGATCCATTTATTAAAGCTGGAGACAATGGAACAAGGAAAGGCTTAGCCCAGAAGAGGCAACAGGAGAGCCTAGGCTGGGCTGCCTTAGCTGACTAGAAAAAGAGAAGGGGGCTTAGGGGACAGGTTCAGGGGATTAACCTGGGACCAGCTGCCGGCTGTCCACTGCCTTAGAGTTTAGGAGACACGTGCTTGTGAAGGAAGAAGTGGGGGAGAAGGAAAAGGGACTGATGAGGGCTGCTCCCCAGAAGAAGAGCAAGTGTGTTCAGGATCCTTTGTCTTGAGGCTTTTAAAAACATTTTAAAATTTAGTCTTTCTTGCCAGTGAGGAATCTTATGAGAGGTCTCGGTGGAGGATTTCAGTAGCATATTCATTAGTTCTCCAGGAGTGTCCTTTCAGGGTCAACGTCTCCACTGATTGGTCTGTGACAGCGCAGGGGGTCTTTAATCATTGCAATTGGTCCTGGCATTGCCCACCTGGTTTTGCTGCTTTTCTGGGCCTGCAGCTGAAATGCAACTGAGGCCTAGATGTTAACTCCAGGGAGTCAAGTCCAGGGGAAGAGGTTGTCCTGGAGGTGAGTATTTTGTTTTCCAATTTTGCCTCCTGCCAGGCACTTGGGACCTTCCATCCTGGTCACTATCTACTTGCACCCAGTTATAAATTGCTCAGCCATTGTGTTCAGCTATTTCTCAGTTTTCCTTTTCCACTTGCCAAAGAATTTTCCTAGTTTTCCACTTTCCTGTCTCAGTAGGAATCGAAACTTTTACCTCAATTATTTGCCTTATCAGAGCAGTTATCTCTTGATGCTTCCTGGAATTGTGGGTTGCTTAATGTTTACGAAGGAGTAAAATAATTTCAAAGGTTTCCCATGAGGCATGTCCTATTAAAATTCGGCAAAGGGTGAGTGCATCATACTTCATTGATATATAACATCATCCCAGCTGTACATATATTCAAGTTAAGGTGACAACTATCAAATAATCTCTCCAGTCACACTTCTCAATGTGCCACTTCCCCCTTGCCTTGGTTCCTTCTCCTGAAAGCAACTTCATACCCTCCCAGTTTTATCTTCAGGCCTTTTAGTGCACCTTTTCTGTCTCCCATGTTTATCAGAGAATTTTTCCTGCCTACCTAGTTTCTTAATTGGGGATCCACCAGTAAATGGAGAATATGGATTATAAATCCACAGATTAATGATTTCCTCCTCAAGCAGCAAACAATCATGAGCTACTCCTTGCCCTCTGCCTGCTTCTCTATAAGACAAACAAAAATATAACTTTCAGTTATGAGATTAACTTGGTTAACAATAGAGCCTAAGAAAGGGTTTTGCATGCAAAAGATTTATTTAGAGCGCTGTTCAGAGGAACTTTTAGAATGTAAAGCAGAAAAGGGAAGTGGAAAGAGTAACAGGATGTTACTTGAGCTGCAGTATAGCCTTGGTTGGACCCTGGGTGGGGACAAAGGTCAGAGTGTCACACTGGAACACAAATTGTACCATAGAGTTGTTCCTCCTTAAGGTAGGGGTTAATCTGTCATAACTAGTATCAACTATTCAATCCATCATTGGCAGTAGGCTGCCATAGGGGAGTTGATAATATCCCTGAAAAGTGACTGACATCATCTCAAGGCAATTCTCCCAGGAACTGGGCAAGTAGGCAGCTGTGAGCCATTAGCAGTCCACTCTTACAACAGGTGGGGGATATGTGTAGTTGCTGGTAAAGGCAATTTAGGAGGAGTGGCAACCCATCTACTACACATACTCTCTTCTACCTACTTCTCAAAAACATAATTGGCTTGAGAATTCTAACTATGCATTGAAGAGGAAGTAAAACATAGTTCAGAAATGTCATCGGTAAAGTGACAGGTGTATAATATGAAGGAAGTTAATGGTGTGCTTTTTTTTTTTTAATTTAATTTAATCGTTGTTGTATTACATCCATCCCCTTAATGATGTGCTTTGTAAAAAGAAATAGACTACATTCTGGGTCCCCTGAGACAAAGGGATGCACACAGATTTAGTAAGGTTAAGCATATTGATAAATATGGGAGCCACTATTTAAAGCAGAATTTAAAAATTCTGGTGGCAGAAAAATTGTCACAAGGAATGTGTATAATTTGAACTTTTTAGTAGCCATTCCTTTTAAATAATCGTTACCAGGGTCCAATGAGAGATGATGTTGGAATAAAATCTGGAGCCAGTATTTCTTTGTTACTATATAAAGATGGGAAAATTAATCTCCAGTATATACATATGTATTATTCATACTTTCATCACTATACCTCTAATATTCTTATACTAATTTGTCACCATCTCTCTCCTTCCCTCTTGGACACCAACCTTGTTAAAAGTTGAAGAAACCTAAATGAAGAAACAAATGGAGTACTGAGGAAATGTTCTAAAGATTCACAGTTCCATTGGCAAAAGAATCATCAACACTATGGAGATTATGTGTAGGATCTTACGTCTCTCAGGGAGCAATAACTTGTCTCCAGTAAGTATCAATCATAATTCTTGGGAGCAGTTTCACACTTCAAGTTTGTTTGGCTCACCCCATTTTCACTCCATTAGGATAATTAGGGCTGAGTGAGTCCTCATTATGTTTTGATTCTCAAATACAAAGGGAAAAGCGTAAAGCCAGAAAATAATTGATAAGACTTCCTAGCTTAGGTAAAATAAATTCTTTGAAAAAAATAAGCTTCTTTGACTGAAAGCATGAGAAATGAAAGTCTACTTATATAATTGACAGGCTAATTTTAGAGTTATTGACACTGTATTATAGTTGTAACAAGAATTTTAATTTTCCAGCTTCAGAAATAAAGTGGCAATAGTAAGTGTTTCTTTTAAAAAAAATAACTATGTTAAAATGCCAAGCAGTTTATTTTTGGAAATTTGCCTATATTAATCAGGATTCTCCATAGAAACAGATACAATAAGAAATATACCTATCTCTCTATATATGTTGTGGGGAAGAGAGTGCGGGGAGGAGAGAGAGAGATTGATTTTAAGTAACTGGTTTATGACTGGGGGGGATGGCATGTCTAAAATCTTTAGGGTGAGCTGAAAGGCAGGAGATTCCTGGAAGAGTTGATTGTGGTTCTAATCCGAAGGTCATCTGATAGTGGAATCCCTCTTATTCTAGGAAGGTTAGTTTTTTTCTCTTAAGGCCTTCAACAGATTGGATGAAGCCCACCCTCAAATAATGGAGGGCAATCTGCTGAAGGCAGTCTACTGATGTAGATGTTAAATTCATCTACTTAATATTTTTACCGTATTTTTATAATGATGTTTGACCAAATAAGTGGATGCCATGGCCTAGAAAATTGACACATGAAATTAATCATCAATTTGCTTCAATCCTTTACCGTCCTGTCAAGTATTTTGCTTCATTTTCTGTCTGATATTTGTATACATTATCCTATTTTGAGCCCTGTGCATTTATTCACCTTTTTATTCCTTTTTTAAATCTTCCTGTTTTTTTTCTTTTCAGAGTATTTCACATATCAATTACATCCTCCCCTCAATTAGTTGAAAAGTACAATTTCTATACTTTTCCCTCCTCCTAGAGCTGAAGCCTAGCTATTTGAATTGTGTTTCAAGAAGGCTGAGGTGAAGAAAAATAATAATGAATGAGCATTTTTTAATCTGACATTGTGAATAGATCATTCACAGCGTAAAGCTCACATCACAGGTTGCCACACATCATCAATCAAGGGAACTAGTCAGAAATTTTTCTGGGAAGGATCTGACTCAAAAACCAAATGCATTTTTTACTGTGGGTTGAGCACTGTCTCTAGGACAACTTTCACAAAAGTGAGTTCTGCAATACACCATTTCTGTGATATATTTCACAAAACTAGCATTCCAGAATCAAAGAAGTATTAAGAAAAAAAACTGCTTAATTAGCTACAATATATCTAACATACTATCATTTAACATGTAATAATTATATAAGCTATTGGCATATTTTAAATTTTTTGTATTAACTCTTCCAAATCCAGTATGTACTTTAAATATGTGTAAAAATATGTATGTATGTAAATGAATTTTTATAATTCATATTACTTAAAAGAGTAATTCTTTAAACAAATGAATTAATGTAGGCATTTTGAAATAATTTTTAAAATATTTGTATTAATATGATTTGAGAAGCTGACAGAAGGCAGTAGTTAAATGGTGAATTGTCTGGATGTGAAAGGAAAAATAAAACAGTACACATTGGTGGTTACAGAATAGACAGGGGGATGTTAAGAAAAATAAAGGAAATGGAAAAGCCAAAGAACTTGTATGCATGACTCATGGACATGAACTAAGGGGGGCATTACCAGAGGAAATGGGGTACTGGGTGGAGGGGGGCAAAGGGAGAAAACTTGGGACAATAATAGCAAAATAAATAAAATATATTTAAAAAAAGAATTTTTTTTTTTTGTATATAATTTCATTGTCTTCCCTGTCTCAAGAGTTTAATTTGAGTGTGCTGTGTGCATTTAGGTGTTTGAGAGTCTTTTTAAAAGATATAATATATAAAAATAAAAGATGTTCAGTTCCAGCCTGATCCAGAAGACCTGAGTAACAAGAAGGCCAAGGGTATAGTTTCAGTACAAAGGCTGGCAGGCTGGAGACTCAGCTAGAGCCAATATGCCAGTTTGAGTCTGAAGGTAGGAAGAAAGCCAAGTCTGAACGCCATCAGGAAGAACTTCTTACTCAGGGGAAGGACATCCTTTTACTGGTATGCAGGCCTTCAACTGATTGAATAAGGCACACACTGCATTAGAGAGGTCAGTCTACTTTAGTCAGTCTATCAATTTAAATGTTAATCTAATTCAAAAACATCTTCATAGAAAAACCCAGACTAACACTTGAACACTAGGCTATGTAACCTGTGGCCTAGCCAGGTTAACACATAAAATTAACTGTGACAATATCATAGCTCTATTAAGCTAAAAAATATATAGTCTCAACAATAGAATGATACATATAAAATCTACAAAATATCAACATTAAATACAAGCTTCTAATCCAAATGGGATACACAAAATAGGATACACACACACACACACACATACACACACACACACACTGGTATACGGTTTGTCCAGAAAGTATCCAAAGTATCCAGCCATATACTATAAAAATTAGAAGCATGGAAATAAGGAACAGACTGATTGACTGACGGTGACCAGAAGGTAGTTGGGAAGGGTAGAAAGGGGGAAAAAAGGGAAAAATGAGATAACGGTAACAGAACAACAATTAAAAAATGAAAAAAACCCATACTGAAACACAAAAAAATTATTTGTGGTGCATGGAGAAAGTCCTATGACTGATCAAATATGCCAAGAGTAGTTTGTGAAGTCTTGTGCTGGAGATTTCTCACTGGATGATGCTCTATGGTTGGGAGACCAACTGAAGTTGAGAATGATCAAAATAAGAGATTAATTGAGAATAATCAACATTCTACCAGGTGGGAAGTAGCCAATATACATAAAATATCCAATCAATAAAGTTATAGGTGAAAATGAAAAAAGCGTGTTTTATTTTATGGAAAAAAATAAATGTACTTTTTGGCCAACTTAATAACTCCCCGAAATTATTAAGTGTTAGCATGCAGTTGCGATAATTGGGGTGAAAATTTTATTATTAGAGTGTCAGGAAAATGCATCCCATTATGCCTTTTAATAATTTAATTTTAATGTGAATCTTAAACTAAAGATTTGAAAAGATGAAAAATATCCAGGTAAAGATAAATACATTTTAATATTAATTTATATTTAAAAAATATAAATATTTTAATTTGTAATTCTATACTTATTTCTTATTATATATAGTTATGAGTGATATGTGTATTATATGTGTATTTGAGTGTATATATGTGTTACATGTGTACATGTAGGTATACATAAAATCTTAGATAAAATCTTATATCTAAAATTGTTATTACATATGTGTTTACGTACACTATATGTGTATTACATATGCATGTAAATAATGGTATGTGTGCCTGTGTATCATTAAATGAAACATATAAAAATCTTGCATCATCTGACATTAATTAAATAACATCAGACAGTAAATGTTGTTGGTAAAAAATGTTTAATTGAAGTCTGGCTATAAATGTTTAACAGTGATAAGGTCTTTGAGAACCAAGGATGATATTGTTCACACTATTTTAAATACCATATTAAATGAAAACAACTACAAAGTGTAATCCTCTACTGATTGTCATTAGTTCATAGTTATGGTATAGTTAAGAGGAAAAAAATGAAAAACCTTTAAGTTAGAAATTCCTGAAGCATAAACCAGATTACTTTTTATTGTAGAAGATTGAGAAAAAGTGTCTGATTTGAATGGGTTGCTAGTTTTGTGATGCTTGATTATTAAAGAATCACATTAGGGATAATGTGCAAAATGATGAGGACATTATCATGGTATATGATATGTGCAATTAAATGTTTAAATCATTATAATACTTTTGATACAATTTATTTTAACTACATAGAATTTAGAAATCTTAAATGACAAAGCATATCAGAAACAAAAATGCAAAGATTAAATAGAAATGATAAAACTAGAACAAAATTGCTGCAAAATCTCAAATCTCCTAATTTATTAATGTAATGCCAAACGAATAAAAATAGTAACAGGTTAACTAATAAAAATACTAATAGGTGGTAGCAGCAATGTTTTTATTAATTTTTAGTTTTTTGTGTTATTTTTATTTATTTATTTATTTATTAGTATTCTTTTTAAAGATTTCATTTATTTATTATTATTTTTAGAGAGAGAGGAAGGGAGAGAGGCAGAGAGGGAGAGAAACATCAATGTATGGTTGCCTTTCACTTGCCTCCAGTTACAGACCTGGCTGGAGACTTGTCTTGCAACCTGGTCATGTGCCCTGGCTGGGAATCAAACCAGCGACCTTTGGATTCGCAGGCTGGCACCTTATCCACTATGCCACCAGCCAGAGCCTGTGTGTTATTTTTTAAGCCAGTCAAATTTGTTTAAGTACATACTAACTTTTATAGATTTCTTATAATAACTCATAGCTCAGACAGGTGGTCTTTATTTTTCCAAATATCTTCATCTGGCCATATCAGACTTGTATGATAAGTAATAGTGAACTGTTAATTCAATCAAAATATAATATGTGTACTATCCAATTCTAGAAGATCCATTGAAAAGGAAATGTATTCATTAGAATAATATTAAATCATCTATATTCAAAAGTCCTATTTTAAGAAATATAATTTTATCTAAATTCATTAAAAGCAGCTGTAGAATCAATTAAATAACTGCAATTAAACTCAAAAGAGAGAAATCAAATTTGCTACTAAATATAGATAACACAGGCTATGTCCTGTTGTGGTTTTTGGATGTTTGGGGTTTGGCTACTTTGAAAGCTGAATGAGGCCTGGCTTGTGCTCTGAATCCCTGAGACCCTGCAGCTTAACCTTCCAGCTTTTTGTAGACCTGATGATGCAGGGGACCTGAGGTGGCTCTAGGGCCTGTGGTCAGAGCTGTGTGTAAAACAGCAGAGCCAAAAGGGCCACTTTAGAAAAGCTGGAATTTAAACTTTGTTTACTTTTCTTGGCCCACTGAAAATTTTCTAAGTCAACAGAACTGTCAAAAAACTCTTGACCCACTGGTCCTGGCTCCACCTGGACCAAACAGAGACCATAAAGAATGAACAGACACCTAAAACCTTTCTTTATTAATATTGATTTCTCTTTGTCTTGTGACTTTCTCCCTTTTTTTCTTTCTTTCTTTCTTTTTTTTTTTTTTCTCTGCTAAAAGCCATCAGTTCCAGGCTCCATCTGGACCAGTCAGGGATTATTAAGGGTGATCAGCCATCTAAAGCCTTTCTTATTATTATTATTATCGTTTTTATTTTTTTCCTATTCCTTTTGTATTTTTTTGTTTGGTTTGGTTTGGTTTGGTTTTTTTTTTTGTTTTGTTTGTTTGTTTGTTTGTTTGTTTATGTTTTCGTTTTTTCTGCTTAAAGCCCACAGGCCCAGAATACAGCCAGACAACCTAAATAAAGGACACACCAAGAACAGCAAGTGGAGAAAATCTGGGAGATGGCAACATTGAACTCCACAAATCTCCTATCACAGAAGGGTGCTCAACTAAGGCAAGGAAGCAAAGCAGGTTAACTTAAGGAAAGAACAAAAATAAATAAATAAATAAAAAGCAAACAAGAACAGACACCCAAAATGGGGAAAAAAAGAATCAGTCCATCACCAAAAGGAAAGGAAGAATCCCCAGAAAGAACACAAAATGAAACAGAGGCACCTGGAATATCAGTTAAGGAATTCAAAAGAATGATGATAGAGAAGCTCAGTGAGCTCAACCACATCAAAGAAAACTATAAACAACTCCAGGAGAACTACAAAGAATTCCAGGGAAATTACAAAGAGCTCCAGGGAAGTTACAAGGAACTTACTGAGAACTACAACAGCATGAAAAAGGACATGGAAACTATCAATAAGTGCCAGTAGGAAATGAAGAATACAATTTCTGAATTGAAGAATACAGTAGAAGGAATCAACAGTAGGCTAGAGGAAGCAGAGGACGGGATCAGTGAGTTGAAGGATAATGTAGACAAATACTCCAAGACAGTACAAGAGAATCAAAAAAGGCTGAACAAGACTGAAGAAGGGTTAAGAGAGCTGCAGGACAACATGAAACATAACAACATCCGTATCATAGGGATACCAGAAGGAGAAGAGAAATAAGAAATGGAAAATCTGTTCAAAAAAGTCATGATAGAAAATTTCCCTAACATGATGAATGAAAATATTAATCCAGTTCAGGAAGCACAGAGGGTCCCAATAAGGATCAACCCAAACAGACCAACACCAAGGCACATTATTATTAAAATGGCGAATTTCAAAGACAAAGAGAGAATCCTAAAAGCATCAAGAGAGAAAAGACAAATAACATACAAAGGGGCTCCAATAAGGCTATCAAATGATTATTCAACAGAAACAATTCAAG